>LPNX010707450.1:445020-490932 GCA_001517045.1 Pseudotsuga menziesii
AATAATTTAGATGACCAAATCTTGCATGCCACAATGAACTAGATGACATATTACCTTCTCCATGCTGAGAGAGGTAGGCATAGTTCTGAAATCTTGCGGATGAACCCTTGAGCTTCAGCAGCTTCCCATCTTCATATCCAGTCATGATGACTTGGTTGTCAGAGGACTTTCTTATTTCAACGATTCCATCAAACATGTGGATGGAATGGCCTTGCTGTTGAATCTCCACCAAGGACAGCAGGCTTCTCTGCAACTCTGGAAGATAGAGAACGTTCTTCAACAAGAAATCAGGGAATCCAGGCATCTTCAGTCGAATGGTGCGCATTCCCTTTGGTTTAATACTGGACTTATCTGCAAAGTAAACTATGCCATCTATTGTTTCATTCAATTCTTCAAAACAGTCTTTTCTAAATGTCATGTGTGATGTTGCACCAGTATCAAGCAGCCAACAATCTTTATAAGATGAAAGAGAAGTCATTTCATTAAATCCAAGATTACAATGTGCAACAATACAAGAATCAGAAGATTTACTAGCATCTTGGTCATCTTTCTTCTGGTTGTGCTTGTCTTTGATGGAGTCCCACGAAGCCCAACACTGATCTGATGTGTGCCCATTCTTTCCACAACGTTTGCACTTTGATCTTTTTCTGGAGTTGTTTTTGCCCCCTCTGCCTCTCTTGCTGCAATCTCCCTTGGAAGGGTCTTTGGATTGGTCTTTGCCAGCTAGGGCAGCACCAATACTAGATGCCAAAGAGTGCATCTTTACAACTGTTAGTTTACAATAATAAACTTGATATAACAAAAAGAAATAGAAAAAATAATAACCTTGCAGGTCTACAGTCTCTGCCAAGGTGAATACAATGCAAGTTTATAGCAAATATATCAGTAGATACAAAATATATCACTGTCAGTCATACACAGGCTTATATCGGTCTGCAATATATCAATCTCAGTCATGCATCAATCTGCAATATATCACTGTCAGTCATACACAGGCTTATATCGGTCTGCAATATATCAATATCAGTCATATATCGGTCTGCAATATAGGTCTTCAACCGGCTGTAGCAACACAGGCTCGCTTGATTCGTGGGCAGCTCCACAGGTTCAGCAGCATTTTAAGAAGTAGACAGCAACATGTATACACCAGCAATCATAAAAAATTCCAGACTCCAAGCAGTATATATACTCAACGCATATATACCATTCAACATATATATATCAGTCAGCATATATATATCCTTCAATCTATCAGTCAGTCTTCAATTGAAGATTTATATCTGAGATTGTCTCTCACACAAAATTCCCGATAAGAATTGAAAATAGATGAGGGGAAATCAATGTTGTACACCACTTTCCTGCACTTAGAGCTGTATACCACATAACAATATCGGAAATCTGATGTATACAATCTTTGGCATCAATAGAACCTCCACCTTAAAATTTATTAATACAGGCTCATACTACAGGACATCTATATCAAAGCTCATTCTACACGCAACATATATACAGCAGCTCCAAAACTCACGCAGCATCTAGGGTAAAACTCATAAATATGGAAATATTTCGCTTCAAACTTCACGCAGAATCTCATTACATCCTTACCTCCACGTTCTTGCAGAGAACATTCTTCCCTCAGGCAGCCCAACGCAGTCTCTTCTCCACGCAGATGAAAGCATCGATTCTCCTTCACGCAAGCATCAAATCCCCAGTATGGTCGTGGGTTCGATCCAAGACGCTCATTTCTGTATGCTCGGCTTCTTGGCTTCTTCTGTTCATTGCCATCACGGTCGGAGCGATAAAAATGATAGCCTTTGAGATTCAGCGCTTTGTACAAAGTCGATTGAATATTTGCGTTCTTTGCAATGCTCGTTGGATATTTATAAGTATTTTGGAGAGAGATTTTGTCAAATGCAATGGTTCATTTGGAAGGTGCGGGGAATGTGGATAGTCAAAGTCATTATGGTGACGGAGTCTTATATATTCAGTCGCATGGAATGATTAATATGGTGAGTACTTGGCCAAAGACTGAGGTCTTCCTCTACATTAACATTAAACTTCCCGCACATAAAACTAGGGCAAAATTAGGGTTTCTTCACAGTAATACGGGAAGAAATTAGGTTTTATGCACTTCCAACATAAGTGCATACATCATCAAGATTTTACCTCCAGCACAGCCTTCACGCAGGCAGTCTCCAACAGTCTTCACGGCAGTCTTTCCACTAACCCAGGCAGTTCTTCAACTTCTTAATGGTCTTGCCCATAGGTCGCAGAACAGGTCGCAGCTTCTCCAACGCCGATTCTCCAACAGGTCGCAGTCTTCAATCTCCAACATCGATTCTCTGGAAGTGGCCCGGAATACTGCTGGGGATAGTTTTGATCTTTATTACGGGCTCTTCATGTACAATGTCAATTCGACTGAACAGCTCGAGAGGATATGGCGTTATGGAGTTTGTATCACGTCCAGCTGCAGAGAAGATGATGCAAAATTATAATGGGACGCTAATGCCCAACACTGAACAAGTTTTCAGAATGAATTGGGCATCTTTTAGCATGGGAGAAAGGCGTTTGGATGGAGGTCTGAAGGTTGGAGTCGAGTCAGCCATGGTGCAATTTAACTCGAAACCCTAAATACAGGATATGCAGTCACACAAAAAAAAGATTTAAGACATGACTGTGAAGAAAGGGCTTCCACGCAGCTCATGCAGGTTGCATCTCATACCATAACTCAGGTCAGCGAAGGCAATCACAGCATTAATCGCAGCATATACTTTCCAACTCATCAAATACAACGCAGTCATCACAGTCTTTACGGTCACAGAAAATTAGGGTTAGGTATCACAACGTCCTAGCAGAGAATAAACGCACATAATGAATGCGCGCAGGGGCAGACTGGCGATGGGCAGGCAGCCAGGCAGCCTGAAAGAGTAGACTGGCAGGCAGAATGCCAGGGCTGAAATGCAGCAGGCAGGAGTTACGGCAGGCAGGCAGCCAAGCTCTGATACCACTTGTTGGTAATAACTCCCGATTCATTATTCTATTCATGGCTAAGCATTCATTTATACATTCATGTGACGGTTGTGTTTCACCTTCCGTCCAGCCTTTTCGGTTTCCAACTATTCCTATTTATTTATTTACAGTATTATAATCCCTAACGGATTATATTCTAACAATATTTAACAATGTGATTATTTGATGTTGTTGTTGTTTTATATTTTTTTTAAATGAAAAATATGAATATTTTTGTTCTTTTAAATCTTGTTGATTTTTCCAAATTATTTCCGATTATTTCATGATTATTGCTAATTTGATATTTTGGAACTCTAAATAATTGTCGATTATAATTATTTTATCTATGATATATATGAAAATATTTATAAAATCATTGTTTTTAAACATAACTGGTATTTCTGTAAATCAACAATGTTCATAATATCATTTTCAGCAAGTAACAACAAAAACATGCATAATCTTGATATCTATTATCAAATTCAAAATTCTCAATGCATGTTCAACATTGACTCATTGAACAATCATCTAGAAATGTAATTTTAGCACTGAAAATTTCTTAAAATGCTGGAAACATATCCTTCCAATGGAATTTTTGTTCACCAAAGGCTGCTGTCCACTTCACCACTTCATTGTCAATTGCTCTCCACAAAATTTGCAGCTAGAGAAGAGCATCAAAATCCATTCACTGCTGCACTGTTTCTCCCTTCACTGCTTGAAATGAAATGGTAAAAATGAGAGTTGTCTGTGTTTTCAAGTGCATGAGAGTGTTAGGCAAATGAGGGATTAGGGTTTTGGAGGAGGGGCCAACCCTCTCCTTGTAATTTTTTACTTAAAAAATGAATTTTTTAGTGGAGGTTGTACAAATTGTTGAGATGGGTCATAACCGGCCAGTTAGGATTGGAACTCGGCCAGTCAGACAGGTTTGTTACCGAACTGGACCGATTTGGTGACCAAACTAGCCGGTTCGGTAACAAACTGGTCACTGATCCGGTTTGCCTGCTGGTTTGAACCGGTTTGGTACCGAACCGGTGAACCGGCCGATTCCGAAACCGGTCAGACCGATTTTTAAAACACTGGTTTGGTCACAAAGCCCAAGAATGTGCAAGTCAAAGAAGTCAACCAAGGAAGAGTCCTTCCTACACATCAACAAAAAGAACCAGTGAACCTTGGAGGAAGAGCAATGCATGAAGATTTGAAGATCAGAAGACAAAGGCCTATAGTCAAGGATACTCTCAGGCATGGAGACATGAAGTTGATCAAAGAAGTGTTGGAAGTTCCAACAGCTCAGTCAGATGCTGGACATGCAACCATGTTGGTCACATTGTTGCATATTGTCGTACGATGAGGTCTTATAGTTGCAGTGGCCTTGGGCACAAAGCTCAAGTTTGTTGGAGTACACAGAAAGAACCCTTGAGAAGTTTCCTTTACAGCTCATCAAGGAAAGCTAGTACAAACGAAGGAACAAATGCTGAAATGACAGATGCCAAGAAGCAAGTATGGATGAAGAAGACCGAGCAGTTACAGATAGGAAAGGTTGATCAGAGTAGAGAGGATGGCTTCAATATGGCAAGCGAAGTCTAAGGTCTCTCTAAGGTCTCTCAAAGACCTTAGCACACCTTGAGTTCATAAGGCTAGAGGATGAACTCAAAGGAGAAATGATAGTTGCTCCAGGTATATAGACAAGTCCTAGGATCGTGCATATTGACAAGGGGAGCAATGATTAGTAATTTCAGATGCAGATATGTGGACACCCTTTGCCATTGATGCCAAAGGGGGAGAGATGAAGATAAAAGAGAAGCATGCTCACAGGGGGAGCATGAGTTGTTGTCATCAATGACAAAGGGGGAGATTGTTGATGAAATTGTCATTGATGCCAACATGGACTTGCAATGGCCCCACAAGTTGTCATTGATGCCACCAAGTCTCACTTGCAGTGCCTTAGACCCCTTACAGAGTGGGTTTGTGCCTTGAAGCACCTTATACCTACAAGGCTTGATCTTGTAGCCACCACCTTGCTGAAGATGTTGAAGACCTTGCTAATGGTGTTGAAGACCCTGGAGATGGTGCTGAAGCCTTTGTGGACAATGGAGAATCCCTAGATGGGTTGGAGAAGCATTAATGACCCATTCTATGCTCATTCATGCTCTGATGATGTCATGGTACCCCAAAAGAAAACCTAACATCCCCACAGCTAATATCTTGACCCCTGGAGGTTTCCTGGTGTGGTTGAGGTGGATGAAGAAGCCCTAAAGATGTCCTTGGACCCACACTTAGTGGTCGATGACATTGATACCCTTGCAAAGGTCATGGAGCACACTACTTGCACTTGACATTGTTAGATAGCATCTTGATGGTGGGACCCTTAATGAAGCCCTTGTGATTTGTGAACAAGCCCTAATGGCTTGATGAAGCACATGATGGCACCCACTTGGCCACCTAGACAAACTAAATGATGGGTTGATGATCCTTGCACTCTTGAAGGATGTGTAGGATGATGGAGGCTTGATGTTTGTGTGGACAAACCCTAAGAATGATTTTTGAAGAAGTCATGGGTTAACAACTATTAAGAAAATTACATCTCACAAACCCCAAGTTATGGAGGACACCCTTACCTATAGGAGTGGTTGTGTGAAAAGTAAAATGACAAAACATTTTGTTGACCTTATGATGGCCATTGAAATGGTAGAGGTGTGTGTCAACACCAAATAAAATTATAGTTAAAAATAAAAATACATACCTTATGACATAAGTCTTCCCTAAATAGAGGATGTGGACAACATTAATCCTAGCCCATCCACATTCCAAAATATATCCAAACGTTGACCATTCCTTTTGAAATAAATAAATAAAATTTTATTTACTTTTATTACAAGTCGACCCACCCAAACAAAAAAATCATATGGAAACTAGTATAAATATCCAATGAAGAATCATTCAAAAATAACAAATATGTGGAGTATTTTTTTTGTTCTGAGGTGACTGAGGTAAACGTAGCAGCAGCAAACAAATTTTTTCCTGTCCGAATTTAGCAACAGGCTCAAAGTTGCAGCAGCAGTAGACCTCATGAATAGTCCGAAAATTGCAGACCAGAAGCAAAAATGTTCAATGGACTAATGACCCGAATTTTTCAATGGTTTAAAGGATATTGTTATCACCAACTTTGTAGTTGCCTATGTGAGGTGGATCTAGGATGGATGGTAAAGGGGCAGGCAACTAAGGAGGTGGAACCAAGACTGCCTAGACTCCCAAATGAATGGTTGTCACGCTAATCAAGGCAGTCTTCACTTTATGTTATCTAAGTGCAAGACAACAAAGGGGGTGACCCAAATTTACTCCCGATAGGAGAGATCAAACCTAGACACCAGATCAGATCGCGTAGGCTTGAGGTACGTAAGGTGTAAGGTAATTGAAGACCCTAGATCTATGGGAGATGTAACCAGGTGTGCCAAGGCTTTGGATTAGGGTTTTGGAAGTGTTAAGTTCGATCCAAAGTGGAACCAAGGTAACTTATGGGGTTGATACAAGATCTGGGGTTGAGGTACTAGCAACTGATGAAGATAACCGCTGCCTTGGGAAACATAACCAATGCAAGGTGAGTAAGGATAGAGCTAGGACTATCTAGTACCCAAAGGATAGACTCAATGAAAGATGTGACAAAGTCAAAGTACCTGAGTCATCAAAGAAAAGTCAACTTCCAAGGAAAAGAGGTCAAAAGAGGGCTGGCGCTAGGTTTGGAGATCAGTGCCTGCTGGGCCTTAGGCAATGGAGTTAGTCTCTGCACAGCGTTAGAGTGAAACCACTTGGGATATGCCCTGATCTATGGACCTAGAAAAGTGTTTGGCCCAAAAAATTCAGTTTGCAGGGGAAACCAGCAGAAGGAGGGCTAGCGCTAGGGTTTGAAAAGTCAATTTCTCAGATCTAGGGCAATCTAGAGACTTCCAGCTCAGCGTTGAAGGAGAAATGGAGAGAGGGGAACCTGATCTACAAACCCAAGTTGAAATTTTGTCGAAAAAATCAAATCTTGAAAAAAGTCAGAAAAAATGATGTGGAGCGCTAGGGTTTGGGAGGACTGTTTCTCAGATCTAGGGCAAACCAGGTAGAATTAGCTCAGCATTGAGGATGAATTGGTGAGGGGTAGGCCTGATCTACAAAACCCAACAGTGGTTTGTCTAGAGATCGAGCGGTTTATTTTTAGTATTTTTTGGTTTTTTATTATTTATGGAATTTTCAGTAAAATGAAGAAAAGCATGTGTCAATGGGTTGAGATCCCTAAGAAATGAACTAACTTGTAGATCTTACCTAGAAATCCTTGTAGATGCCTTGAAGGTGATGATCCCTGCTATCCTGATCAATTTGAGAAGACCTGTGTGATTTCTAAGCCCAACGTTTTGCTCCAAGTGACCAATGCGCCCTCTCTCCTACATAAGCAAATGTCAACAATATCAGATTTACTGTCATGAGAAAAAGACAAGATCTACAGAAAAATAACAAGATGTAATCATAGATCACAATGAAGCTAATGAAAACCCCCTGTTACAGACGAAGCTAGTCCAAGCGAGTTGAGGTCCCCCTACAAAAACACCTAAGTGAAGTCACCCTCCTGTAGACAAGACAATGATCCCAAAAACATATAGATCTCACACAAATTTCCCTAATGCTAAGAAGCAAAAGACTTTCCAATCACCATCTAAGAACACCAGATGCAAAGGAGATCTAAAAAATATCCACAAGAAAGTTTTTCTATTAATCAGATCCAAGAGCCAAAGACCCCTTACAAATGAGAAGCTCTCTCCTTTAAATAGGAACGAGAGAACCAAAATCCTAACCACTTTCAAAACGAGTGGCTAAGATTAAAAGATATAAATGTTCAATGGTTGAGATAAGCTCAACATACAATACATGGATCAATATAACCATAAAGTACCAAAGTGGACTAAATCACCCATAAAGAAGGTACCCCACTCAACAAGAAATAAATGAAGCACATGGTGGATCCATGGAGTGTTAACTAACTCCCTCTGGGTGCCCCATGGCACAATAAAACAATATAATATTTTAATCTTTTGACTTTGTGCCTCCTTGAGGAAATCGTGAGCCTCCCAAAAGCTCCAAAAAATAATATAAAATTGCCCAAAAAATAGGTGTAGGCCCAATCAAGTGTTGCAACTGCTAGAGAAGGTGCGGAGGACATCACACTCATCATCATGACTCATCCCATGTCATTTCCTTGTCTCAGTAGTCCAAATCAATTTCTTCAATAGCCATTTAATCATTTTTTAATCTGCCTCAAGAAATGTGAACCTGCCAAAACAACCTCATAGGGTGCCTGCATTGTCAAACTGAGCCCACCAGGCTCTCTGGGATGGGGGTACTATGGTACAATCAAGTGGCTGCACCCCCTATGCCCCATACAGTGCCCTAGAAGATCCAATAAAAACATCTCCTTGCTCAGACACATCATCCAGAGAAGCAAAACTGCAAGGGTAAATTGACCATGATCATCTTTGCGAGTGCCAAGAACTGAAAATAAGCTATCTCACTAGACTCAAAGAGTCCAAATCCATCTAGGGTACATACTCATACCCTTTCCAGGTCTCTTCTTGATCATCAACAATATCTAATAAACAATATAATCACCTGTAAATGATCAGATACCAATAATATAACTCAGACTAGCATCCATCTACTGCAATTGTTACAAGGCTAAGACATGCCCTACAAATCATTTAAGTAACAATCATAACAAGTAGCAGTCACCTCACTGGCGGTACATCAACCAAATACATATATAGGGTTTTATTTATTATTACTCAAACCAGACTTTCAGGTCTATACTCACTTCATAGTTGTAGTCAATTTGCTAGTGAAGGGTGAAGGCTGAAATTGACAAGGCTAGGGCAAAGGATGACTACCAGCTTAAAATCATGACACTTTGGATATGGAAAGGGAATACTCACTATAACCACATGACGGACAAACAACAACATAGGGAATGGCAGTGCCTCACAAATGGTTGAGTTGTTCAGAAAGTGCTTATTCAACTTAGGCATCATGTCTACATCAAGTTTGATCCAGGTTCATTAGGACCATCAATTTTATTTCCATGGCCTTTTTGGCCTATATGACCTTTTGGGGACTTCACCAGTGCTTAAAAGCACAGCTAACTGCAGCTTTCATCTAGGACATATTCAAATCATAGTGGAAAAAATCGGCATCAGCAAAAAAACGGTGAGGGTCCAAAAAACATCTCAGCAACATCGACGAAAATATCGGCAAAAATCAGCGAATCGCGGCAAGCATTAAAAAATACAAATTTTGTACTTCAATAGGGTCAAAATTTGCTTACCGACTTTTTCCCCTATTTGCCGATTTTTCCCGATCTTTCTTGATTTTTCCCGATTTTTGCCGATTTTCTGCGATGTCTGATTTTTTGAAAAAATCGCAATTTTTCGGGACATCGCCGAAAAATCAACGATTTTTTCCACTATGATTCAAATTATAAGGTCAGCAATATTTGGATACAGCATATGTTTAACCATTGCTTTTGGGACCTTTTCTTATATACCCTTCACGGGGTATTTTAGCATTTCATTGCTCTTGCCCTTTGCTCACATATGTTAAGAAACACATTTTAGAATTTACGATTTCCATGGGCGCATATATAAACATTTCCAATACAAGTAGTACATGAGATTTCAGTTTTAGCCAACAACATCTCAAGTAACCAGGGGGAGTTCTGCACAGTGCCAAACATCGAGACAACTGACCAGAATGATTTAGGCATACAATCCAACTCACCAAAGGCAAGTTCTGTCACCAACTCAGAGCCGACACACAATATAAACAAGGAGGTTTGTCCAACAAAGGTTCTAGCGGGGAAAGGTCCTCCATGCCACAGGTCAAGTAGTAAGTCGGGTTAAAACAAAACTGGAAGGAAATGGGTTGGTGGAGACAATGAACAATGAAGCCAACACTAGCAAGCCAGAGTATGGTGGGAATGACTACCTCTATTCTCCCTAGGAAGGGTAAAACCATTGAGTATAGATCAGGAACTTCCAAGTCTAGGTAGGGACATCAATACATAATACAAATACATCCAAGTCCATATATTTATGACTGCCAGATCATGATACTAAATGCTAATATATGTCACAAAGATGAGTATAAGAACAATGATAACCATAACACAATATAATAAATGTCGAGTCCTAACCATGCAAATAATCCATCTGAACCATCATCTGTCCAATGAGAAACACTAACACCAATATGGGCATCACTAGCTACTCTGCAAATGACTAAATGGCTACATCAGTCCTCGAATCTGAGTGTCCTGAGACTCAGTCCTGACATGGGAGAGTATAATAGTCCACTAACAAAATAATGATCTGTCAAAACTGCTCATCTCAGAATCTCATATGTAAGAGATCTGGCTGAAAAATGTACTGTATCTGAAAAATAGAATATGGTAGCCTGGCTACTATATATGTGATAACATATATCTTTTCGTATTTTTTTGGAGTTATGAAGCTCAGATGAGGGAGCAACAGACTTGGATTTGCAATAGCACTGTTTGTATCTTTCACCAAGTCAAACAGAGATAAAAAGACCCGAAGTTTACAGCAGACCTCTCTTTTGTGGAGTTTACAGACCTCATGTTTTGACAACACAATTAGGAGCAGTCCCGAAATTAGCAGAGGAGCATACCCAATTTGGCAACAGCAATCAAGCTCATTTTATGTCTTTTTTGTGTTTTTGTAGCCCTAATTTGTTTGCAGCAATAAAGAAGATGAAGAGATGCCCTAACTGGTGAACTGTAGCAGCAGGATAGGAGGAACAGTCCAAAAGGTAGCAGCAGTAAGGTTTGGTGGATCAATGGTTGAAGACTTTGTTTTTATCCCTTTTTAAGGTTTTAACCAAGGCTGCAATATGACTACTGTTGGAGGCTTATCCACAGCCCCTGCACAGTCCCCAAGGGATTCTCCCCAGTCAGCGTTCCCAAATAGCCCATGACTGTTTGGTATGAGGAATCCGTCCGGTTTGCAGTCCAGCTACCGTAGGTCAAGCAACAAAAATAAAGGGTTTTACCGGTTGCGGCCCGGTCCACCGTATATATTTTTGTGTTTTTTTTAACTTTAAGTATGAGATGCAAGTGCCTATCTAAAATGCAGATTGATAAAGAATACGAACGGTCACAATGTGATGTGCAGGTTCTTACCTCTCGTCTTAGACTCTCTCGCATCTAAACCACACACAGGAGTAAATAAAACTAACTAAGTTGTCCATAGGGAGTGAGATTATTATTTAATGAGTAATGTATTGTTGTTCATGCATTAAGAAAAATCACAGATAGTTGTTCTTTGATTCAAAACACATAAACATGAATAAATGGATGAACAACAAGATAGCTCATTGTCTGTGAAAACATTCATTACTCATAGTGGAAATTATCATAAAATAAACCAGAGAACATTCATACAACAACATAGGTTCAAAAAGTCAGAACGATCTCACAGTTAATGAATCACAGCTGAAAACGAAATAGTTCCCCTTCAACATCGTTCATTTCATAACATTTGAACATTCCACCCAAAACTTTCTCCAACAGGCAAAATTGTAATTATATTATTGCAAAACGAAATAGTTCCTCTTACAATGTGTTCTCACAAGTCTAACTGGGAAAAAAGTCCTTCATACAACCTAACTCTCCTATACTTATACAAAAGGCAAAACTTTTGGCCTGCCCCCACTGACCCCTGGGATTCCCCAACGTTTCATCTTCCAAAATTGTCTTATATTGAGTGCTTATACAATTTACAATATATTACATTTAAACAAACTAATAAAGCACTTAAGTGGAGGGCCCCGCTTGATTGTTTAGGAACTTTTTCCATGCTAAGGCTTCTGATGCAATGTTCTCGAACTCAGAAGGCTCAAGAAAATGAATATTGATTTCAAACTTTGCAGCCTGATTTTTTATCACTTCAATCCTGGCTGAGCTCAAGAGTAGTTGATCTTCCAGTAACTGTACACTGACCGCTGAATGAGCTACTTCATCTTTCAAGATCTGTTTGTCCAGGACCTTAACCTGTTGAATTCTCTGTTCATCCTCTTGATATCTGTTCTGTAACATCTCTATGAACAGGTCGTGTTCTGGAAATGCATCTATTCTCTACTCAGCAGCCACCTGACATCGGTTGTAAGTGATCAACAGTCTCCTACAAAACTCGATGCAAGCCCCTTTCATTTTCTTTACAGCTTTCTTAAATTCTTCAGCTGTGTTTATGGCAAACTCCAATAAGTCATAATCTTGTTTTAAACCTTGTTGATCATTTCCTGGTAAGTTTGCAGGGATCTCCTCATTGGCCTCCAACCTTCCTATTCTTCCCATCAGGACTTCTAAAATGTCCTGAGACCTATCTACGAAATATGAAGAAGTCTCCAAAATTTCTTCTAATCTATTATCTACCTGCAAAACCTTGCATCTCTCTTCTACTATGGACACCTGCAGCCTATGCATTTTGCTTCTGTGTGTTAAGACATGCTCTTTGAAAGGCTGAATAATGGTCTGTTGTTCCTTGGCTTCTTCCAAAGATGCTTCTAGTGAAGCAATTTGCTCTTTAAACTCTGTTGCTTGCACCTGAAATTGTTTCTCTATTTCCTCCAAGGTAGCCTTTTGTATTTCCAGCTCCCCAATTTTACTTTGCAGTTGGTCTCTTTCTGCATGAAGATTTTCATATGTTGTTTTAAGCCCATCCTTTTCTGTCTTTAGCTCCTGATATTCCTGCTGCAATTTTGTTAAGCTATCCTGAGCAACTTCCAAAGACATCTTGTCTACTTGGAGGGACTGAAGCTTTGCCTTTGAGGACTTTGCTTCATTTTGCATGTCTTCAAACTTCCTCTTTAATTTGTAGCCTTCATCTCTCTCCTTTTTCAGAGTGTCTCTCAATTGGACAGCAATTTTCCTTGATTGCGCAAGGTCTGTCATTATTCGATCCACATTATCTTCAAAGGCGTGGATCAATGCTGCTCCAGCTCGGATTGTCAGTCTCGGGTCCTTGTCTGTCCCATGGACCACGGTTTTATCATTTATCATCCTCCCTAACTACCCCCCAGTTTCAACTTTCTTCTCAATCCTCTTCACAATTCTTTTCTTTTCTCTGTCATAAAAAAATGGTACTGAAGTCTGGGACTTCTTCCCCTTTCTTTTGTTCAAAAGGGATCAGTCTTAAGCCAGAAACAACCTGCCATAAAGTGCTTCCAGCAGTTGCAGCAGGGTCTTGAGAATCACGATTATCCTGATCTTGCACTTGAGTGTCTGCAGGGTCAAAAGTTTGTTGCTACGTCGTGGATCCTGTCAGTTTCAGCCTTTCAGCTTCCTGCTTCTTAAGCACTTCATCCTCTTTCTTTTTTCTTTCTTCTTCTTCCCTCTTAGCAGCTTCCTCTGCACTCTTAGCTGCTTCTTTTTCAGCTTTCTTCTTTTCTTCTTCCTCGCTTCCAAGCCAACTTTCAGCCTCTTCTGCTAGTCTCCTAGCATCTTCTTCTCTTTTCCTGGCCTCCTCTTCATCTGCTTTCTTCTGCTCAACCTGGCCCTTGCCACCTTTGGTGGTGATCTTCTTTTTAAATCTTCTTTTTAATGCAGTCGTATTTTCTGCATTTCTGAAAGTTTCCTCATCCTTATCCCAATGGTTCGTATATTCAAAATGCACATTGGCTTCCTTGCAATGCTCCGCCACTTTACTCTGAGAATCATTCCTATGGAAGCTCATTTCTCCAAAGTGAAATTTCTCCAGTTCTTGTACAAACTCATCAGCTTTTTTAACTTTTGAAAACTTATAACTTCCCAATCTGAACGGTATGGGAGGATAAGTTGCCTTCTTGTGCTCGAACAAAAAACTCCCTATATCGTCCAAGAAAACCTGCCTGACTGCTTCTTTGTGTACCACAAAGTCAGTGGCATATTTGGGAAGCAACAAAGATGCCCTAGAACAACCATACATTCTAATATACATCCCTTCCTCAGTCAAGTAGTAATTTGCAAACTCCTCAATGACTTTCAATGCTTCTTCAGACATGCAATTGCATTCTTTCAAGAAAATCAACGTATACAAGGGCATGATAAATTGTTCACAAACTTCTCTATAATGATTGTAGTATTTGTGTGCCCATAATGGCTTGTAGGCCGTGTACACAAGGGTTCTGTCCCTGTCCCATATGCACCTTAGGTTAGGAAATGGCTGAGTGCACAGTATACAATCAATCAATATGGAGCTCATGTAGAACTCATATTTTTTCTGGGACACCCCTCCCAGCGCTGAAGCAATGCAAGCCAAGAGACTGTTAGACACAATATTTGCCCAGTTGAACACAGTCCCTTCGATGGCTACATAGAAGATGATGGGAACCCATCCTATCTTAAAACTTCTTCCGTGGGCTCTCCCAAAGATTCTGTTTAGCATTAACTCAATAAATCTGTAAGGGGTCCTTAAAGTAGCTGTGTCATACTCCCTTGATGGTCTGGTTCGGAAATTCTTACCAAGTACCATCATTCTTTTTACAATTTCAACCAGGTCTAGGTTAATCTCCTTCAGCCAAACTTCAGTTAGGTAAACCTGGGCTTCTGGTAAGTGGTAAGCTAATGATACATAACCAGGGCTGTAAGCAGCATAGCCCTGCTTGGCAGTGTTGGCCAGAATCATGGTAGTCACGTCTGCCTTAGGCAAAATCCATCCAATTACTTCTGAGCATGGGAAAATCTCAGGCCTGGTAGCTACCTTCATTAAGGCAGATTTTTCAATATTAGCATATATTGTTACTTCTTCAAAACCGGTGTCAGGCACTTCCTTGTGTGAAATCAGTCTGTAAATTTTGCCCCACTTGTATTCAGGTTCTACCCCAGTGGTGCATCTAGTGTCTTCGTAAATGCACTCAACTTTTGTGATAACCTCCACCTCAGGTTCTTCTTCAACTACAGGAGCTTTCTTTTTCTGCCTCTTTGACATCTCGTCTTCGGAAAAGTTGCCTTGTCATAGAACAAAATGTCTTTTAGGTCCTATTGAGCTGTTCAACCAATATTCAAAGAACGAAGACAAAACTACATAAGCATTTACCTCGGCCACGTTAGTCATGACTGAATCTATGTAAAATACAGAACCAGAGCTAACTATCAAATACTCTTGCACAAGATAGGTTCGCAAAAACTCCTAGATCCTACCCATGACTAAAAATTAGCATGATCAACCAAAAACATCATAGCTTCGCTAACATTGTAAAATTTCTCCCAGCAAAGAAACCAATCTAATCAAAACTACATCCTCGGCGTTATCGACCTGAGAATAATATGCCCCAACTTCCTGCTCAAAATAAATCTCATCAAAACGAGGCATATCCTCAACATCGCAACCCTAGTCTCAAACACGCGAGCAACCAAATCACCGGAAAAACAAACCCTCCGGCATTTTGAGCAAAACCAGGGTAAGTTCCTACCCACTGCAAAAGAAAGGAAAACTCCCCCCCCGGATGACCATACGCAAACCAGGAAAATCCGGTGCAGACAACGTAACGCTCGTCTGCACCAGTTTCCTAAACAGTCGGGAAATACTCGAAAACTCATAACGGTTCCGCAACATTCATCAAGGAGAATGAGAACCCCCCCCCCGGCTGCTAACTGTCAAAATGAACCACATATATGCTGATAAACCCATAACCTTGTGCCCAATTGACCGCGGCGGGAAAAAACCCAACCAAGGACGAAAACCCTAGTTCAAAACTCAACCGAAAGGGGTAGAACATAATTAGCCTACCTGGCAAGGAGCTGTGCAGTCTACAAGGAGAATCTGATGACTTCCACAGTGATGCCACCTACGAATGAGCTCCCGACAGCTAAGGTACAACGCCCAATTCGATACGATAATGACAGCGCAGGCACGGGTTCATAGAAAAAATAATAGAAAAGAAACCCCAAATCCCATATATATATATCTCGGTGAAAATAAAATCTTCAGCGGGAAAAACAAACCAAATCGGCTGGCGGAACCACTAAGGGATCGACATCCAAACTGCTAATGGGCCACAACGGTGGAAAACGAAACAACTGTGAACTCCGCAGTGCAAAGAGATAAGTCGGCGAAAAAATCACTAAAAAACAACTCACATCGGAGCTCAAACAAACTATCACCTCGGACTATTAGTTTGTTAGATCGCCGCAACAGCGGAAACTGTAAAAGCAAAAAGTTTCGTAGACTAGTAAAAAATCGAGACAAATAAAAACAAAGCTTAAGCGAAACATCAGCGAATGGGAAAACCATCACGCGGGAGTTTAGTCTGCTACAGAGCTGCAACGACGGAGCGCAAATAGAGATTTGGATTGGGTCGTCATTCTACTGCACCTCTACAACGGCGGATGCGTAGTTGACTATGGTTCCGATTTCATAGCTTCAACAAATTTCGACAGCGGGATAAGAAATCACTGTAAGTCATATTCTAAACCAAAGGCAGCATCAGCATAAAGATATTCATTCAACAGTCAACAATCAAAATTGCAGTAAAATCAAGAAATCCCAACAAAACTAAGCAAGACAAATTTAAAAGGAGGGTCCCAAATTTTTTAGAGATTTGGGAAATCGTTGCAGCTGCAACAAACACATTTGACATGAACAGTCCTATGATATGAGCATGAGCAGAATCCTGTGGTGACTTGGCATGAGCCTAAAGTCCAGTGCATTGGCAGAACCTAGCATGTGAGAAGACCTTGGATGAAGTATGTATACAGTGGATATGTATACTATGCTAAATGTTCAGTGAGTAATGTAGTCTCATTATGATGATGCCCACCCCATGATAGAGATGCAAACTACTACCTAGATGATGATCTCGATGAAATCCTTTATGAAGAACATGGATTGTACTTAGAGTTATCAGATTTTGAAGACTGAGATGACAAGGCTGCATACACAGCCTAAACCTTGTTGATGATCAGATCTAGATGATGACATATTCAATCAGTGTTGATGAGCAGACCTATGATGAGCAGCAGTGAGCAGATGAACAAGATGATTGATGAGCATACCTATGATCAGCAGTAGTGATGAGCAGCAGTGATGAGTAGATGAACAATTGTTGATGAGCAGAGATGGTTGAGCAGCAGATTGATGATAATCAGTGATTGGCATCAAGCTTGCAAGTACTGACTTGCACTTGATGATTGGATTCCTCAAACCATTCTTAGTTGGAGCTAAGAAAACCAGGCTGGGTCCTGTTGCAGAGTTGGTGCTCTTCTTATCAGTTGGTGCTGATTGTAATCGAAAAAATTGTTGTCTTCTATGTACAATAAATAAAGATCAAATTGCAAATATTTGTATGTCTCTTTGATGTGATGAATGTGCTTATGACTCTTGATTGATTGAACTGATGCATTTGATTATATTATGTTTTATATTCTCTGGTTTAATAAAAGAAGGTGAAATGTTTATAAATTGCTAACACATTGATTCACCTCCCCTCTCAGTGTAGCCATTGTGTCCAACACTAGATTGGTTCCACATCGTGGTGACTTGACCAGATGTCTCCATTCAAAGAATGGCTCTCGATGCTGCTTATGAAAAATCAACACTCCCTCTCAGCGAGAGAGGTATTCTCTGCCATGCCAAGTTTGTCACAAAAGTACATGAACTGCGTTGTTGTCGAAGGCTTGGCAGGAATATCTGCAACCTGTTCGTCAATGCGGATGTACTGAAACTTCAGAGTGCCTCTCTGTACTAGGTCTCTGATGAAATGATACTTCATTTCAATATGTTTTGATCTATCATGAAACACCGGATTCTCTAAAAGCTTGATGCAACTCAGATTATCGCAATGAATAATCGTTGAGTCAAGCTTTCCACCGAACAGATCAGATAATAGTTTCTTAAGCCAAACTGCTTCCTTGCAAGCATTACTTGCAGTGATATACTCAGCTTCGACTGTACTCTACACTATGGAACCCTGTTTCCTACTAGACCAAGAGATCATTGCAAATCTCATACTGAAGCAGTAACTTGAAGGACTTTTCCGGTCTACTGCATTGCTAGCCCAATTTGAGTCTGCATATCCAGCTAACATTACTCCACTACTGGAAGTATACCTGAGCCCATAAGTGATGGTACATCGCACATATCTGAGTACATGTTTGGCAGCTACCCAGTGTATGTGCTTCGAATCGGACATGAACCGACTCAGAGCATTTACTATGTAACAGATATATGGTCTCGTGTATACGAAATACATCAGAGATCCAATGAGCTGTTGATACAGGGTAGAGTCCACATCATGTGAATTGGTGGCCGAGTCTCGCAACTTCTTCAAGTTAGTTGTCATGGGTACACTCATGGACTTGCAGTACTACATCCCAAATCTCTGCAAGATGTCCACTGCATACTTCCCTTGATTTAGGAAGATCTCGCTTGGATTTTTCCAGACCTATAGGCCAAAAAGATAATGCATCAGACCAAGATCCTTCATTTCGAATTCAGAGGTGAGCTCCCTCTTATACTGTGCTATCAGTTGTTCCTCTCCTGTAAGGAACAAGTCATCCACATATAGGACTAGGATCAAGATATGATTATGAACAACCTTAAAGTACATATTGGAGTTAGCAGTACTTTTGGGAAACCCCAAGCTGTGAAGATATCCATCCATCCTCACATACCAAACTCTCAGAGCCTGTTTGAGCCCATACAAGGCTTTTTTCAATTTACACACATGGGACTTATCCCCATGAGTCACAAAGCCTTCAGGTTGTCCAATGTAGACTTCCTCATCAATTTTTCCATTGAGAAAGGTTGTTTCTACATCTATCTAATGTAACTTCCATCCGAACACTGCAGCAAGAGATATGATGGTTCTGACAGTAGTATACCTAGCAACAGGGGCAAAAGTCTCATCATAGTCTATGCCCTCTTTTTGGGTAAAGTTATGAGCTACAAATCTGGCCTTGTACCTCTCAATGTTGTCATTAGCAGCATGTTTGATTTTATAAAGCCATCTTGAAGTTACCGTTGGCTTTCCTGTCGGTCTGGGAACAACTTCCCACGCATCATTCTGTACAATCATAGCATCAATCCATACTTGTTGACTTGTTGCTTCTTTGTATGTGGAAGGTGCGGCATTGATGAGCTGGCTCATAAGACCCGAGTACTTTTGTGGACTTATGCTTTCCTGAAAGTCCCGGGAGGAGCTTTATACTTCTCAGCTTATTGTACCATTTCTTTGTGCCAGGCAGGTCTCCTTTGAAAGGAGGGACCTCAAGTAATTCTTCTGGTGAACTTCCAGGTTCCTCAGGTACATCTAGAATTTGAGTCTTAAATTCTTCTTCCTCCCTCTGAACTTCTGAATCTGGAATCTCAGAAAGAAGTTCTTCATGTTTGGGAGAAATATCTCACATACCTGCAATCATCTTTTGAAGGCCAGGAAGAGCTGTAAGGTGGAGGTGTCCAAACATCCAATGCCACAACTCACATGGATCAACTATGTGGTTAACCAAAGCTTGTGTGGAATTTCCAGAAGCTTTATAAATACCTCCCTCTCGAACCCCAATCGCTACAATTGAGCTTAGCTTCTCATTCTTTGCCCATAGTAGGACCTTCTTGTTCATGAAGAGGACTCTGTACCACTTGTCTTTGTTAGTTTTTCTTAAGATTTTATTAGATTATCTAGAATCTTTATCTGAAAGAATAAAAAGTACAGCAAAATGCATAAGATATAAAAGATACACAAGACAAATATTTTCATCGGGGAAACTATAAAGGAGAAAACCCCGCAAACTTCTTCAGAATAGTAAGATGATCAAAAGCAGTAATAAGAAATGTTCAACACTATCTTTCTCTCCTCCTCTGATTGTCTCTCTCTCTTATGCGCCTTAGAGAGTGTGCCAAATATATAAATGACAGAGAGCGCCTCCCTAATTATACCCTTTCAAGTCACTGACCAAATATCAGACCCGAGCCTACATTGCATCTCACATGGGGCCCACTTCTCCTAGAAAGACCATAATTACATATTACATGATGTTACACTGGGGACTATTGCCCCAACTTACAGCAGAGGTTGTACCTCAAGGTCTAGACACAATTTAGACATCCCGTAAAGGGGTAACACACATCCCCAATGGGAGTACAACAACATACAATGATAATATACATCATAATTCTTCTGAAGTTACAAATACATCAACACTCCCTCTTAACTAGGAAGGTATTCTCTCTCTACACAGTTATCAACACATCTAGTCAGGTCTTCATTGCATCCTCATCATCAAGGAGTCATAGAGTCTTCCTCATAGCTGCGGCCATCATCTTCTTATAATTTGATCATCATCCCATACTATCTGTCATCAAAAGTTTCTACAGTGCCAGCCCTTTTTCATGCTGGATGTAGGCCTAGCCTCCATGTAGGTCTACATCATCTCTGCAAGCAAGCCAGCAAGTAGGTACATCCCAGGACTTATTATATGCCTCTTGCTAAACCTGCAGGATCTCCTGAGACTGCTTATATGCCACTGCAAAACCTGTGTACCCTACTGTTACCTCATCATCTTCAGATCATTTCATCGTCACATGGAGCACAACCTAGATACACATAACAGAGCACTTACATCCACTAGAATGGGAGGGCAAACCTACCACCATCCGGGAAAGGCTCAGCATTTACATCAACGACCATGGGAGGACCAACCTACCACCATGTCAGAAAAGCTTCAGCATTTACATCAACAACCATGGGAGGACCAACCTACCACCATGTCGAAAAGTCTCCAGCACTTGCATCAACGACCATGGGAGGACCAACCTACCACCATGTCGAAAAGGCTCCAGCACTTGCATCAACGACCATGGGAGGACCAACCTACCACCATGTCGAAAAGGCTCCAGCACTTACATCAACGACCATGGGAGGACCAACCTACCACCAAGTCGGAAAGGCTCATGTGTATCTGCGTCTTCCGAACTTATCACTTCCCCTTGGAAGAAACCTCAATCAGAAGTACACCAAGCTTCTCTCTGAAGTATTCAAACTTCACTCTGGCTACTTCTAGAATAGAATCTCATCATGAGATCTTCTCTCACTTCTAAAACCAGCGAAAATTATCTATGGAGCAACTCAACGTTGATAATGAAGTGTGTGTGAAATGAAATGAAAGTGACCTTCTTTTATAAGCTTTTAGTCACTTGGATGTGGACCTTACACATAAGAATAAAATAATAGAATTTTATTCTTTTACTTTTTGACTTTTACCTTTAGTGGTACTAAAGGCCTTTTTGTATTTTCACTTTGACTTCTTAGTTGTTCAAGAGTCCTTACGTATTTTTTACTTTTACCTTTTAGTCTTCTTCAAGTGACCTTTGGTCCAAGTAGGTGGTCATAGGGGTCCTTCATGCCCACTCAAAATACATCATAAATAGGGAGAATTACTAATGCTTTTATCTCAAACTCTTTTTGCCACCAAGATCGGGTGCTAGGTGTCTTAACCAAGGGTAGCTAATCCTTGAAGAAGGTCATAAAGCCCACAAATCGAGGGTAGGAGTGCCTCACATGCCTAGACCCGGTCTAAGACTTATAGTGATATCCCGGTAACTGACCAAGTTCCTTCATTCAAAGAATGGCCACTCAGCTCTAGGCCAAGTCCCCCCAGTGCTTAGACTGGTTCCTCTTCCTGGTAACTGGCCAGGTGCCACCATTCAAAGAATGGCTACTCAGCGCAAGGCTAGGTTCCCCCAGTGCTGGACTGGTTCCACATCCTGGTGACTTGACCAGATGTCTCCATTCAAAGAATGACTCTCGATGCTGCTTAGGAAAAATCAACAGTTTTTTGGGTTTGTGTCATGTTGGTTTGGCTACCAACATTAGTTGTTACTTGGTCTTTCCATATCTGGTTAGCTTGAGGATAGTTTGTTTTCATTGAATGTTTTGAAAAAGCTGAACTTGGGGGAAGGGCTGGCTTAGTTTCCCTGTGGGGTTAGGTCAGAAAAAACACTGTTTGGCTGTTTCTGGAAGTAGACTCCTGTAAACCTTTTTTGTTTAAGTAATATAATGTACAGAATCTTACAAAAAAAATGTAAACTGGAAAGGAGAGAGAGAGAGAAGAAAACCTTGCCAACTTTGGCAACCTCCAAGGATGCCTTTTCTAAAATGAAAATCACTCCTTCTCCACCCTTTTTGATGGGAGGCGGTGCTGGTAATCCTACTAGATCAGTTTCTATGTCTTGTGTTACTGCTCCTGCTGCATCTTCTTCTTCTTCACTAATTCTCTTACGTTTAGTACCTCCATCCATCTCTTCAACCTGAAAAACAAATGATAATTTGTTTTCAAAAAGTTATCAAATGAGTCTTTAATTATATGTTTTGAACAGATTTTAAATATTTTTAGTGGAAAAGAGCAACACTTTTATTTCATTCCCTCCTCTGTTAGTTGTGTGATTTAAATTTTTAGGTGCATGTGTAGATAAAAAATTTATATACAGGACCATAGTGTGCATTTCGGAATTGTTTTTACAAATATAAAAGCTCATGTCTCCTCTTCCTCCTTCCTCTAATCCTGCTTTTAAGTTAACAGTTAAATTCCTGCTTTAAAGTTGTCCGTTAACAAATTCAGACAAAAAGGTTCACTTTTCCAAAAATATATTAAAAAAATTAAAAATAAACATTTGTAACATTTGATTGACGGATTCAGGGCTTCTATTCAACAAATCTTCATTCTCCTATTGTCTGTTAAAGCATCGAAAAGCTACATAAAAAAGATCAAATTTCACACAAAACCCCAACTTATTCATTTCATAATTATAATCCATGGCCTACACAAACCCCATAGATTTTAATTGACCAGATTATTATCATATTTTAAAGGGTAATATACTTTATTGGTGGGGTTGACATCTAAATAACATATAGTGTGAGATATCAATGAGTGCTATTACCCTAATAATCCTCTTTACCACCAAATAAGATTTCTGAGATTTGATCCCCCTCGATGTAACTACGTATTATCTTCCATGCAACTGATTATCATCTTGAAACATATAACCTTCTTAGTGCTCCATTGACTGGCAAAACAATCAGTCTCAAGGTAGACTCTACCAGACTCCGCTAGATCATCTCTCATATTGTTGGTGTAATACCCCAGGATTAAAATTCATTTTTTATGTAAATATTTAGTTGAATATTGTCATGAAATTTTATACTTGGTTATTGTTGACCAAGGAACATGATTTGGTATTGTAAATAACAGTTTTGATATTTTCTTGAATGAATAAATCAGCATTTGTTAAAAGGAAGCAGGCTGGGAAAGTTTTGACTAAACGAGACTTGGTATTACAAGAGGGGAGAAGTCTTTAGGAATGAATGCAAATAATTAAATTAAATTATTATCAATCCCAGTATAAAATAATTTAGATAACTTTCCCCAACAAAATAGGAAGAGAAACTAAAGATTAGGGGTAAGTTATTAACTTATTTCTAGTTAAAGAAATTTAAAAGAAATTCAAGAAGAGGAAACTGTCTTTTGGGGGAATAAAAGGAGATCAAGAGAACAAAAGGGGGGTGGTTTTTAAAGGAAGAGAAAATACATATAGGACCAAAAAAAATAGCTGGATAGAGATTCTACCAGGAGAAAGGACTGGCTTGTAATAAGGGTCCAGTCTAGCTGAAATATAAAAATCCACTTCTCTATGTTCATACGAAAAAAAACACCACAAGGTGTAGTACGGTACAGGTAATGGGAATAAAAACAGCTACCTTCGAATGATAAATGAATTTGGTATGCTGATCAGCACAGAAAAACTCTCTATGTCCTCTTGGGGTAACATTTGTGGTCTTAGAAGATCGACTGATAAATGAACCTGGCAAGCCGATCAGCACAGAAAAACTCTCTATGTCCTCTTGGGGTAACACTTGTGGTGTTAGAATATGCATATTGTGAGTGTTGTTGATCTTAAAGAGCATAAAGAAAGCAGAAAATACATGTTTAAAGTGACAACCAGTTCATATAAAACAGACTGACCCAGTAATACCTTGGATATCTCGAGGGTGGCACCTGATATTTTGAAGAAACACCTCTTTCAGGTTGTCTATGGATGGGAGGAACATGAATTTTCCCAGCCTGTTGTCTATGGATGGGAGGAACATGAATTTTTCCAGCCTGTTGTCCTAAACAAACTTACCAGATAAGTATATATACATTTTTACATACCCTTGATTCTTTTTGTATTTAATACTTTAAGGTTTCAGATACACAGAATTTATCTGTTATGTTTAAAGACTGGATCCTTTTCCTGTACGTTTTTAAAGGTAGAAGTGTTTAAAAATTGACAGATACAGGGAGTGAGATCCCTAGAAATAAAAATATAGAAAGCTTAGTATTGATAATTTCATGAATGGTGGCTTTCAAATTCTGATATTTATGTTTATATTTGTTTCGGCATTTTAATGTATAGAGAATGTTTAGAACCCTTAAATTTAGAAATGAATGGTTATTAGACTCTAATCATGCTAGGAGGGACTAAAGGTGTTCTGATTAAATCCTAGACAATAGTCTATTTGTTTAATATGGTATTTAAATGTACAAGAGTGGATTAAAATCTGATAAAACTTTACGTAGTCGATTTAGCAAATCTTAGCGCTATATCATCCAAATCAGATTAGTAATACGTTTGATTAAAAACTTATTGAAGGTAACAACAGGAAAAACTAGGTATGTTGTCTGAAAGGTTTCGAGATTATCAAAGGAGAGGTACCTTCGACTTAAGAAAATTGAGTTCAACACTCTGATTTTCTAAAATTGAAATAGGAAATTGTTAAGAGAAGAAATGGAAGCTCTGTTAGAATTTGAAATAACATAGCACTAAATTTATAGATGGAGAATCACTTCCAGTAAACAAGCTAGGAGTGAACACTCTAGAAATTTCACAAATTCAATCTGTTAACATTCTTCTACTTCTAAATATGCATACAGTGCTTCACATTAAAATTGTGTAAATTATAGTGAATAGGTCAATAGGATTAACACTTTTCGGTATATACCATGTAATGATTGAGCTGAGACTTCATGACTGTAAAATAATGGTTCTGCTTCTTTTTTATTGCTTATGGCTAATTGAGAACAACAATAAGATGTGATGGATAATGGCAGAACCCTAGGTATCAGATCGAGGTTTGGCAGTCATTGTCAGGCTTTGTGACAATAGCAACGAGGACACAGTCAGAGGAGGAGATTTATTGGGGTGTTGAAAGCGTAGTTTCTCCTTTTTCACTTTCTGATTGTCAGGTTTCGAGTAAAGCTCTCCCCTTCTAATAGTCATGGTTCCGGTTGCTTGGGGTCAACTTGTACAATACCTTCCCTTTCCAGTGCTGGCACTAAATTTTTTGATGAGGATGCCCTAGATCGGAAGTATGAAAACCTGATTGGTGAAACTGGATCTGGCTCCGGTGTTTGTTTTTCTTATCGACTGGAGAAGAAATTTCTAGAATTTGTAGGCTCGAAGCTTCGGGAGGAGGACTTATGTGGCGAAGGATCAGGGAAGTCAGTGGCAAGAGGGCAACAAAAATGGAAAAGGATTATAAAATCCAGAGGCCATGGTAACTCTGGTGGTTGGGAAACAAATCCAGGTGGAGCAGATTGGGGCACTATTGGATAAAACCATTGTGGGCAAATTTCTAGGGCACAAAATGAGCACTAAAACCATAAATACCTGGATCCATAAGCAATGGTATCCATTATTGGAATAAGAGCACATCTACCATCTTTTGGAGAAAGGATGGATAGGTTTTATTTTTTTGAGGATGCCACCAATAAACTACAAGGGCAGTGGTTCTATGATAAATCCTATCCATCAGTTAAACCCTGGTGCCCAGGTTTTTATGCACAAGAAGAATTTGTCAAGTCAACTCCAATGTGGGTGAACCGTGAAATTACCTAGGCTACCAATGGAGCTCTAGAACGAAAAAATATTTTTAGGATATCAGAGATAATCTGAATAAGTTTATTCTCGTTGATGAATTCTATAAATCATCTTCTGCCTGCTCTGTAGCAAAAATCTTGGTAGATATAGATCTAAGCCTTGGTTTCTATGAGTCAATGGAAATTGAAGTATCCTCTTCTAAACGAGTACAAATTCTTCACTATTAGAATTTTCCCTTCTGTTGCATTCAGTGTCATGTGTATGGTCACTCAATAGCTGACTGTGATAAACCCTTAGTCAAGCAAGGAAAGTCAAAATCCTAGTGCTTCTTCTAGTTCTCTTTTGAAGAATCCTCCTTCCGAGAGCTCCCCCACAAAAATCAATGGGTTGCTGGAAAATGTGGGGAAGGAGGATGAGACTATCTCTATTATCTTGAAGAAAGATTATGGCGTCCTAGAGGAATTTCACGTTGGCTCCTCGATAGTTTCTTTGGAAGGTATGGAATAACCTTCTCCTAGGGTTCTAGATTTTTTGGATGTTTCCTCCTTCCAGCAGCTAAAGTGGGAGGAAATATGGAAGAAAAGTGCTATTCAACCAATGGTAAGCCCGCTCCCCACAAGGGAGAGAACCCAACAACTTCTTATGTATAGATTCGTCACTTATTGCAATGTCAGACGAAGATAAGATAACTTCTGCGGCTTCCTCTTCTTCTCCAGCAAACTTGTCTTTCTCACTCTTGAAGTGAACTTGCTTGATCCTGCAGTGTCTAAATGAGGGAGAGCGCCTCCCTATTTATATCATTCAATTGGGTGATCTTTTGCCCCAACAGGGCTGACTTTCTACTTGACTGGGCCGACTTCTTCTAGGGAGACTCAAAAACACATTTTACACTAATTCTTTTAGGGACTATTGCCCCAACTTGCAACGAAGGTTTTACCTCGACTCTTAAATGACCAATTACATCAATGACATCGCCGATTAGAGGAAAAACATCTCCAAAAGGAGGAATAACAAAAGTACAATATAATAATAATAATAATACAAAGAATATCTTCCGAAGTTACATTTTCAACAACACTCCCTCTTAACAAGGAAAGTATTCTTCCGACCCGGTCATCCCCACGACTGACACAATCTCTGGACATCATCATCACTGCTACAACAACACTTCATCTCATCGACCATTGACTAGTGATATCTCTCGAATCTAGACGTCTTGAGAAGTTCTATAGAGCTGTTGGAGCAGAGTCCTGCAGCTACAGGAAAAGCTGTCATTTTGGCGGATAGACAGTTTGGCGAAGACGAAGAGATAAGGTGAAGCTACGACGCCGTAGCATGTTTCTAGCTGCAGAGCAGAGCCGGAAACCGTGACTGTTGGAACAGAGAAGTCAAAGAAGATGACAGTACCTGAGCGACCGAGAAGAGAGAGCTCAACCACTGCATTGAAGCAGCGGCGAAGACAGGAGGGCTCAGCTACCCTCATAAAGGAAAAGGAGCGACGAGGCCGAGGTATTGAAGACAAAGGACAGAAGACGGGAAGCGGTGCATAGTACCCATGGTCAGTGCCGGGAAGCATGGAAGACTGCAGAGAGCAGTGGTGTGACGGAAAGCGGCTACCCCAAGTACAGATATGCCGACTGTCACTAGTTAGGGTTTGGGTTACTGTTGGGACAGGCCCACAGTGTTGTAATGGCGAGACCTTCGGGCCGCCTATAAAGAGATGTATTTTGTATTGTAAAGGGTTGGCGTGTTGGCATTTTGAGCATATTTTAAGCCATCCAGCTAGTTAGCCATTGAGTTTGTTAGCTCACAGTTACCTAGTATTGTAATAGAGTTGAGCTCTGGTTCTGTATTCAGTCTATAGTATCTTACTGTAACCAATAGCTAGCTCATTGAGCACGTATGTAACAATCCGCAGGGATTGACAGAGAGAGAGAGTATATTGTAAGAAGGCAATATAGAGATAGAGAAGAGATCTAGGAGAGAAGGGCTCCAGGCTGAGTGCAGAGTTACGCAAAAGATCTCTAGCTGCATATGCGGTGCAGCAGAACTGTGTACCTCTCTCAAGTTATAATATAGAAACACAGTTCTGTGGACGTAGCTTCTACCCTGAAAGTGAACCACGTAAAATCAGAGTGTCATGTGTTTGATTCATGTGATTGTATTTACTTGTTATATCTGTCATTCATTACATGAACTTTGCTTACAGTTAATGTATGTATGTGTTATTCAGTTACCGCATTATAGAAGGATAAATGCAAGTGAAATCTTAAGTATTCTGTATAAGAGTCTGTCTAAATTTCACTCAAGACAGTTAAGAGTCGCAGTATAAGACAGCCTTGTATGTTGAGTCCTGTAAGTTGAACACGAGTAACAATAAGTACGCTGAGCCGTGACGGTAGGATATCGCAGGGAGGCGATATCGCACCAGCAGAGGAGCTGCGGTGCGTGATACCGCGGGTTGAGGATCGAGCGTAGGAGAGAGATACGTGTTGCCCAGGACGCGGCGATGCGGTAGAGGTTGGAGTCATCGTGAGTAAGAGGAAACTGCGCATCGCTTCGCAGACAAAGACACCTCGTGGGCTAGAAGAGCTGCGAGGCGCAATCAGGATGCCATACAGAACCTGGTCGAGACACTTGAGTCCTTGACCAACCCATTAGGATCACTTCGGGTGAGACTTCAGGCCGCTCCATGGTCTGTCGCCGAAAGGGCCAGTGAGCTAGGGGTGTTGTTGGTTCATTATAGTAAACCCGGGTCTGCCCAGACGACCAACAAGAGCCAACCATTTTTCATGTTGGATGTAGGCCTAAGTCCCATTTAGGACTTCATAGTCTCTACGACTCACGAGCAAGCCATCAAGTAGGTACAACCCAACATCACACACCTGCGTCTCCTACTGTCATCCCATCGTATCTAGATCATATCATCATCTCATGGAGAGCAGCGTGTACCTACATTACATCCCTGCGGACAACTTGCATTTTCCACCCCGTGGAGCTTAGCCTAGGAGCATACACGTCTTCTGCCATGTCGAGAGCAGCCTAAGTGCATATATATCATGTCCACCAAACAACCTACATCTTCCACCCAGTAGATAAATCCCAGGAACATCTGCATCTTCCACGCGATGGAGATCAACCCAAATGTATTACGTCTCTCTCTCAGTCAACCTACGTTTTCCACCTAATGGATATAGCCCAGAAACATCTGCGTCTTCCACCTAGTGGAGATCATCCCATATGTATTACAACTCTCTCTTGGTCAACCTGCGTCTTCATACATGTTGATACAGCTCAGGAGCATCCTAGATGCATTATGTCCTTACGCACTGTTGTCCGCCAATTGCACACCAACAGCAGAAATCAATTGAAAGTTGTCTCCTCACTTAGGAAAGTGGGAAAGGTGTGACCTTGGGGGCAAGCACAGAGCTAGGTACTGTCACCTACTCTTAGCTCCTCCGTTTAAGCTAACTCCTAACGAAGCCAAGGGGGGTAGTCCCTACAAAAGAGTTTCTATGGCTCTTAAGTTGTTAAAGCGTTCTTAAAGGTTGCGGATGTGGATGGGTGTTGTTTAGGAGTTATTATGATTTGAAGGTGTTATACTTGTTATAAATGTGACACAAAATCAAAGAGCAATCCACGTTGCAACAAGTGATTAAAAGATAACTTTAAATTCTAGACTTTAATTAAGCATTCAGTGATAGCAATTATAATAAACCATAGACAATTGATCAAATAATATAATTATGCAAATTAAAACAAGGACCAGTGCCTTATGGAGCCAATGAAGCTGAAATGCGCTAGAGAATTAAACATACGTCTAGAAATTAAACCAGTGAATGTTAGATTGTGCGAGTGCTCTTGGTAAATTTTAAGGATTTTAAAGATGATCTTGCTTAAGGTGTCTAGGAAACCTAACCGGAAATACTTTCAGTGGCTCCGTTCGAAGACATGACGAACCTGTCTGGAATCACAAGCTAGGTGTTCAAAGAATTTAACCAGCGAGTGTCCAGATTGGGTTGCCTGACGCCCACACTTGGAATTTGCCCACTACCTGAGTATTTATCGGGACAACGCCGGTGCGTTGGTTATGGGGTGAAAGTTTTATTATGTTATCACTTGCAAGATTAACAAATCCGATCACCGTTCTGAGTACGAGTCCAACTTTTCAGAGTCGACAGAGCATACTAGGTGAGGGATAGCAACAAGGTAAATTTTAAGTGGGGAAATGTGAGTTGGAAAGATTTTATTACTAGGAGCACACAGTTCAACTCTCCGACAGAGAGCGCTCTTGACTTCGTCTTATGATGGAAGTTCAAGAGACTTTAACTAAACTATATGCTTGATGCAAGGATAATGCAGCGAGAATGCTCTTCGACAGAGAGTGCTCTTGACTTGTGTTATGGCAAGTTCAAGAGACTTTAGTTCTTTGTTAAAAGATAAGCAGCTTGAAACAAGAACATAAAGATGAAGTGGTTCAAATAAACAAAAGATGAGATGACTAGACTAACAATTAGTATCTACTTTGCAAAAGATGAAACTACTCTAAGCACTTGAAATAAATCTAAGCTAAGAACAAAGACACTCTTCCCCAAATGGGGAAGAAAAACCAAGTATGGGAGGCCTTATTCCACTTAGCCTTGTTTTATTAATGAAGTACAAATGCCTTGGAAATTTAACCCTTGTAAGGAGTTTTGGGAACTAACTTAAGTAAAACTGAAAAACTCTTGGGAGTTTGTACAAAGGAGAATGACTTCTTTTTGGTCTTGGATCCTTGTCTTTGGATTTAGTTCTGCTTGCTCTTTCTTGCTTGGTTTTGCTTTTAATTCACCTGTGGATAAGAGATCTAGACAAGGACTCGTAAGAGTGTTAGGAAACCAAATTTAACTTGTGATTCGAAAAGATTAAGTGGATGAGAAGATAAGTGCCTTGTGAAATGAAACAAAAGACCAAAACAATGGAATGAGACCCAAAATCAGAACTTGGAAAGGACTAAGCAAACTCACCGATTTTTATGTAAAATGCACGATTTTTTACGAAACGACCTGAGACTTTTTGCGAATTTAAAATTAAAGATTTTTTAACATTTTAGGCTAATTTCCAGAATCTGGAAAATAGCAGAAAATTGCAGAAAATCCGTAGAAAACAGCAAGTACAAAATTGCACGTTTTTCAAGAAAAAAAGTCATTTAAAAAATACAAATTTTTTGAAAATTTTCAAAAAATTTCTGATTTTTAGGTTAATTTCCACAATTAAAAAATAACAAAAAAGTCAAAAAATCAGTAAAAAACAGCAAGCTTAAATTTGCACGCTTTTCGAGGAAAAGATGAAAAAATTTAAAAATAAAATTTTTTGAAAAATTTTCTGATTTTTAAAAAGAATTTCTAGAACTGAAAAATAATGAGAACACATAAAAACTAGCAAGCCTATAAGTGGAAAATTTGCACATTTTTCGAGAAAATTCGTGCATGTTTTCCAAGGCACAAAGAAGTCAAAATATTGACTTTTAAACACTAGTCTTGAAATTTCCAGCTAGCTGAAAATATGCAAGAGATAGCGGGGAAAGAGAAGTGGCACGCAAAACAATGCGGCAATTGGAGACAAACCCCAAAGTATTTGTCAAGACACAAGTCTGGCAAACAAAAGAATGATGGATTTACAAAATTGAAATAAGACAAGGATCTTAGATCAAGTAAAAGTTAAAGATTTAAAAAAAGGTAGATCTAAACCCAACAAGTAGATCAAAGTATGAATCTTTGATCTACTTTAGCCAATCATAATGCAAGATCTAGAAATGTGAATAAATTGAGAATACTTGCACTACTTGGTTAAAGTAGATCAAAGACTCATACTTTGATCTACTTGTTGGGTTTAGATCTACCATGTTTTAAATCTTTAATTTTTACTAGATCTAAGATCCTTGTCTCATTTCAATTTTGTAAATCCATCATTCTTTTGTTTGCCAGACTTTTGTCTGAAGAAATACTTTGGGGTTTGTCCCCAATTGCCGCATTGTTTTGCATACCACTTCTCTTTCCCCGCTATCTCTTGCATATTTTCAGCTAGCTGAAAATTTCAAGACTAGTGCTTAAAAGTCAATATTTTGACTTCTTTGTGCCTCGGAAAACATGCACAAATTTTCCACCTTTAGGCTTGCTGGTTTTTATGTGTTTTCATTATTTTTCAGTTTTGGAAATTCTTTTTAAAAATCAGAAACTTTCCAAAAAAAATATTTTTTAATTTTTTCTCGAAAAGCATGCAAATTTAAGCTTGTTGTTTTTTACTGATTTTTTGACTTTTTCTGTTATTTTTTAATTCTAGAAATTAGCCTAAAAATTTCAAAAATTTCAAAAATTTTCAAAAAAAAAAAAAAATTAATTTTTTTCTCGAAAAACGTGCAATTTTGTACTAGCTATTTTTTACTGATTTTCTGCAATTTTCTGTTATTTTCCAGATTCTGGAAATTAGCCAAAAATGTTAAAAAATCTTTAATTTTAAATTCGCAAAAAGTCTCAGGTCGTTTCATCAAAAATCGTGCATTTTACATAAAAATCGGTGAGCTTGCCTAGTCCTTTCCAAGTTTTGATTTTGGGTCTCATTCCATTGTTTTAGTCTTTTGTTTCATCTCATAAGGCACTTGTCTTCTCATCCACTTAATCTTTTCGAATCACAAGTTAAATTTGGTTTCTTAACACTCTTACTAGTCCTCGTTTAGATCTCTTATCCACAGGTGAACTAATAGCAAAACCAAGCAAGAAAGAGCAAGCAGAACTAGATCCAAAGACAAGGATCCAAGACCAAAAAGAAGTCATTCTCCTTTGTACAAACTCATAAGAGTTTTTCAGTTTTACTTAAGTTAGTTCTCAAAACTCCTTACAAGGGTTAAATTCCCAAGGCATTTGTACTTCATTAATAAAACAAGGCTAAGTAGGATAAGGCCTCCCATACTTGGTTTTTCTTCCCTATCAGGGGAAGAGTGTCTTTGTTCTTAGCTTAGATTTATTTCAAGTGCTTAGAGTAGTTTCATCTTTTGCAAAGTAGATACTAATTGTTAGTCTAGTCATCTCATCTTTTGTTTATTTGAACTACATCATCTTTATGTTCTTGTTTCAAGCTGCTTGTCTTTTAACAAAGAGCTAAAGTCTCTTGAACTTGCCATAACACAAGTCAAGAGCACTCTCTGTGGGAGAGCATTCCCACTGCATTTTCTTGCATCAAGCATATAGTTTATTTAAAGTCTCTTGAACTTCCATCATAAGACGAAGTCAAGAGCGCTCTCTGTCGGAGAGTTGAACTGTGTGCTCCTAATAATAAAATCTTTCCAACTCACATTTCCCCACTTAAAATTTACCTCGTTGCTATCCCTCACCTAGTATGCTCTACCGACCCTGAAAAGTTGGACTCGTACTCGGAACGATGATCGGATTTGTTAATCTTGCAAGTGATAACATAATAAAACTTTCACCCCATAACCAACGCACTGGCGTTGTCTCGATAAATACTCAAGTAGTGGGCAAATTCCAAGTGTGGGCACCGGGCAACCCAATCTAGACACTCACTGGTTAAATTCTCTGAACACCTAGCTTGTGATTCCAGACAGGTCCGTCATGTCTTCGAACAGAGCCACTAAAAGTATTTCCAGTTAGGTTTCCTAGACACCTTAAGCAAGATCATCTCTAAAATCCTTAAAATTTACCAAGAGCACTCACAATCTAACATTCACTGGTTTAATTTCTAGACGTGTGTTTAATTCTCTGGCGCATTTCAGCTTCATTGACTCCATAAGGCACTGGTCCTAGTTTTAATTTGCATAATTACATTATTTGATCAATTGTCTATGGTTTGTTATAATTGTTATCACTGAGTGCTTAATTGAAGTCTAGAATTTAAACTTATCTTTCAATCTCTTGTTGCAACGTGGATTGCTCTTTGATTTTGTGTCACATTTATAACAAGTATAACACCTTCAAATCATAATAACTCCTAAACAACACCCATCTGCATTCGCAACCTTTAAAAACACTTTAACAACTTAAGAGCCATAGAAACTCTTTTGTAGGGACTACCCCCCTTGGCTTCGTTAGGAGTTAGCCTAAACGGAGGAGCTAGAAGTAGGTGACAGTACCTAGCTCTGTGTTTACCCCCAAGGTCACACCTCTCCCACTTTCTCAAGTGAGGAGACAGCTTTCAATTGATTTCTACTGTTGGTGTGCAATCGACGGACAACATCTTTTGGCGCCGTTGCCGGAGACAAATCTTTTTGTTCCTGGACAACCTTTGTTTCTTTTAGTTTTTTACCTTTTTTCCCTTTTTGGTAGATTTTTATTCCAATCACTCTCCGAAATTAGACTTAAGTCCACCTGGCGACTCCACTGTCAGTTAACACCTCAAGGTATTCTACTAGAAGAAACTTTGAAGGTTTGTTCGATTTCACCCCCGACCCTGAAAAGGTTTATAGGAGGAGACTGAACAAACTAGCTTTTAGTAGGATCCTTGCAGAACTTGGATCTGAGTCTATTTCAGACATCCACCTTTTGTTTCCAGAAAACTAAGAAAATTTGCAAAATAACTATTTCCTTGACACAATGGGTGAGTTCTTTACTCAACTCAACTTTACTCAGATAGCAGGTCAACCTCATGACATTCCTGAAAAGGCTATCGACAAACTTATGACATATAATGGCACTGATGCCTCCATCTCTGTTGAGCAACATCTCAGAAATTTTTCCAGGCACTGCGGGTCTCATGTTAAGGGTGCTGATAAACATGAAGATGTATACATGACCTTGTTTGCTTTGTCTTTGGATGGCAAGGCTGGCAACTGGTATGATAATTTGCCAAACAATTATTTTACCACCATAGCGGATTTCAAGACTGCTTTCCTTGGAAAGTTTGGCAGTAAAAAAGAACCTAGACATCTAGTAGCATCTTTGACTAGCATGAAGAAATTTGAAACTGAAACAATGGATGAGTTCAATAATAGGTTCACAGAGTTATCAAATTCCATCCCTGCTACTTATGCTCCTCCTGCAGCTTCCACTTTGGATTATTACATAGAAGTAATAAGTGGCAAGATCCAGTACCAGATTAGAGATAAGGAGCCGACCACATTGCTTCAAGCTCAGAATTTGGCCATTTAAATTGATAAGAATATGCAGTCTTCAGGAGAGTCAAACATCTAGGGTTACTCTAGATCATCAACTCCTCTGATAACTGTGGAACCTAAAGGAAAAGAGCCATCAAACGAGGCATATGAAAAGAAGTTCATGGACTTAACAGAAAAAAAGCAAGACATGCAAAGGAAGTACTTAGCACAGATTAAAGAGGTTCAGAATCGGGTCATAACTGTTGAAAGAACTCAACCTCCACCACCTCCTAGAACCTTCCCTGCAAAACCAACATGGCAAAGAAGAAATCCCAGCCATGAACAGAGGCCTCCTCATCAGTTAGAGGCTGCTAACATGGTTTAAACTTACACGCCATGAAGAATCTTCCTACTATTATGCATGCTATGTTCAGGAGCATGGTTTTCTAGAGGGTGGCGGTCCTATAGCATCATCAAGCGAGCCTGAGTACATAAACTATGTATATGACATGCATGATATTTCTGGAGAAAGTTGGAGAGAGACAAAACAATATTCAAGAGAGCCTGAGTACATTAACGCAGTTGAACAGCTCCATCCTGTCACCACAGAAACTCGAGGTCAAGTCGAAGATTATAACCAACAATTGGATAACCTCACTAAAAACTTTGGTACTAATCCTACAAATGAGCATAATGATGATAGTTTGGAAGGTTTACTACCTTGTAACCTTTTTCTGAAGAAGATGACTATGATCATGAGGAGGGATATAGCCAGAGATGTGATACAAGTGAGGAAGAATCCCTTACATCTGAGATGGATGATAACTACGAGACTTTAATGGAAAATCAAATCTTAGAAGTTTCATGTGATGAGAGTCCTCCATGCTCTCCACCAGATGACAAATGTTTGGAAAGTTGGGTCCCATGTGATATCTTTGAAACCCGACTTTTCGAAGAAGATTGTTTTGAGCAGAAAGAGGAGTGTAGCCAGGGACTTGATTCTAGTGATGAGGCATCTCTCATATCCGACATAGATGGCGATGATGATTATTGGACTCTTATTGAAAATCCAACCTATGATATTTTTGAAAATATTTTTGAGAATCTCATCTATAATGTGTCCGGCGAGGGGAGTGTTTATTCTGAGACTTCTGAAAGTTGTAAAGAACAGTTAGAGTTTTCATATGAGCAGTCAGAATTGTATCTTAGTATCTATAATAAGGACTTGAAAAAGCAGTGCGGTGAAGAATCAGATGGGATACAACTAGTTGAAGTTTTTTCTCAACCATCGTCTTCATATATAGATGTTCCGTATGTTTTGGAGCAACTTGGGGCTTATACCACGAGTTATTATTTGATAAGCCTTGATGATCAGCATGATAGAGTAGTCGACCTGCCGCATCATCTCGATTTGTATATCAGTGCTATCCAGTCATGGATAGAAGCAGCCTGTGCGAGCACCTACCAGTTTGGGAAGATGTTTGACGACATTATTCATGCCTATGATTCCCCATCCAGCCCGCCCATTCTAGATCATCACGCAGGTTTGCATTTTCTAGAAATTGTGTCCTTACTTTGGTTGGTAACTAAAAACAAGGCAAAACTTTTTAATATTAATAAAATGCTTAGGTGGCTACACTGGATCTATGATTACACCTAACCTTTTGTGTATCATGCTTAGAGTAGGACAATAGGCTCCTTAAAGTGAGCATTTACTTTAGCATTTTTCTTTATGTACTTAGAAATAAATAAATTTTTCAGTGAAGTTTTTTCTTTGAATAAAGCAACTTTTGGATCAATGGCTATTTTTCATGAAACTTGTGCTACTAAGGTTTTCTTGTCAAGTTGAGATGTTTTTACAGGATATGGAAACCAGAGATTCTGGGGTTCTTGTATGCTCTCCTTGCATAAGAGACTAGATCGAGCACACGTCCCGCAGTTGGAGCCAGATGTTATCCACTTATTTGTACCATAGTTGGATTAGCTAAGGAGCCGCCGGCTGACAAACATGACAAATGTTTGATTCCAATGTATCAGATGATCCGTCTTCATGTCTAGCAAATATTCGCTGGCCAATATTTCATTTGAATAATTTTGACCATGGCCCCGCGGGGTTTGTAATAAAATGTACTAGTAGGGTATTTTGAGTGGTTCGGTCTCCTAAGACGTAGAATCTCAACTAAGGTATTCCAGGGAGTTTTTTGCCCTTGACAATTATGCTTTGCCTATAGCCAAGTATAATTGACGAGGTTTTCTCTCGCTTCATCCAAAGCTGGAATACTCGATTTTGAATTCTGGGCCTTGGGGGGTTATTAGAGCCCAACTAAGTGTTTATAAACCTACTAGGCATTGTTAGAATAGAGCATGGTCTTGTCCTAAGTCAATAGGACCTTTAAAAAATTTCAAAAAAATTTTACCGGACGGGTTAAAAAAAAAAAAAATTAATTTTTTTTTTTTTTAATTATTTCCCTAAGTTTTTTTATTAATTTTTCCATAAATTAATTAGAAAAATTTCGTTTGTAAGAAATTAGTCATCCGGACTCCGAATTCAATGATTGAAGGCTCTAACCTTAAGCAAAAAATCATTCTTGATCGGCCAACCAGTGAGATCCAACTTTCAGATCATCAATCGGACACATAACGCTCATTTTCTCAAAAAAGACATTTTCAAGGAAAAAAATGATTATTTGTTAAAAAATGATTATTTTGGAGAAAATTAAAACTCTCCAAATTAATCCAAATTCAGTGAAATAAAAGGCTAAATGACATCTCAATGGGCATTTATGATGATTGGAGTTATCATAACTCAGCTTCAGTGAGCAATAAAGTTATAATCAGTTAACGGATTTGTCATCTCCAACTAAACTCCCGAATTGGATAAAATGGAGAGCACTCATTGGTTTGATGATTTATCGAGGTAAAGACTGAAGATTACAACAACAGTGGCCTCTCCAGACCTAGCAATGACTCCTCCATACCTAAGTTGTGGCCTCACCTACCAGCTCACGCCTCCCTTCATCATTCACGCCCCTCTTCAGCTTAAGGGCGTCATCCACACGTGTGGGCTCAGTTATGGGTTGTTTGCAATGGTTAGGGTTGGAGTGGGGGCACCTTGCCTAGGTGGAGGCCTCCCCTCACTCCCAGCTCTTCATCTTTATGTCTGGGCTCTCAGTTATGTGCCGAGCCGGTCAGGTTATGTGATTTGGTTTTAAGGTTTTAGCTTGATCTCATTGTATAAATAGAAGCTCCTTCAGCTCTATTCGGATGGAGAATTTGTGCAAGTACACTCTGGAAAAATTTGTAATATCCTTTGAATTTGAATAAAGTAAGAAGACTTTGGAGGTCCATGTGGGAGTTATTTGTGTGCCATGCTTCATCTTGTTCAAGGTGATACCATTCTTAGTTCATTTCTTTTGATTCTTAAGTATATGATCTTGTGATTAGAAGGCTAACAATCTAGCACAATATTATTTGATCTATGTTTTTCTCTTAAGTTTTGTGGCTTTCAGGTATCTTCCAAACAGAAGAGCTCTTGTTTGGTTTATGCATTCATTCTACAGGTGCCTAACGGAGTCTTCCACTTTAAGAAATAGAGAAATGAAGGGTTTGCTCCCCTCATCCATCAAACTACAAACTTCAAAAAATCTCTTGGTTACATTGGTTACTACAAAGCGGATCTACATTTTTACAGGTTTTATCCTATCGATTTGCTTTCCAAGTAGTGCAAGTATTCTCAATTTATTCACATTTCTAGATCTTGCATTATGATTGGCTAAAGTAGATCAAAGATTCATACTTTGATCTACTTGTTGGGTTTAGATCTACTTTTTTTTAAATCTTTAACTTTTACTAGATCTAAGATCCTTGTCTCATTTCAAATTTGTAAATCCATCATTCTTTTGTTTGCCAGACTTTTGTCTTGAAAAGTACTTTGGGGTTTGTCCCCAATTGCCGCATTGTTTTGCGTGCCACTTCTCTTTCCCCGCTATCTCTTGCATATTTTTAGCTAGCTGGAAATTTCAAGACTAGTGCTTAAAAGTCAATATTTTGACTTCTTTGTGCCTTGGAAAACGTGCACGAATTTTCTCAAAAAACATGCAAATTTTCCACTTTTAGGTTTGTTGGTTTTTATGTGTTTTAATTATTTTTCAGTTCTGGAAATTCTTTTTTAAAAAATCAAAAAATTTTCGAAATTTTTTTTTTTAATTTTTTCATCTTTTCCTCGAAAAGCGTGCGAATTTGAGCTTGTTGTTTATTGCTGATTTTTTTACTTTTTATGTTATTTCTTAATTCTGTAAATTAGCCTAAAAATCAGAAAATTTTCGAAAATTTTCAAAAAAAAATTATTTTAATTTTTTTTTACTTTTTTCTCAAAAAACGTGCAATTTTGTACTCGTTGTTTTTACTGATTTTCTACTATTTTCCAGATTCTGGAAATTGGCCTAAAATGTTAAAAAATCTTTAATTTTAAATTCGCAAAAAGTCTCAGGTCGTTTCGTCAAAAATCGTGCATTTTACATAAAAATCGGTGAGCTTGCCTGGTCCTTTCCAAGTTTTGATTTTGGGTCTCATTCCATTGTTTTGGTCTTTTGTTTCATCTCATAAGGCACTTGTCTTCTCATCCACTTAATCTTTTCGAATCACAAGTTAAATTTAGTTTCCTAACACTCTTACTAGTCCTCATTTAGATCTCTTATCCACAGATGAACTAAAAGCAAAACCAAGCAAGAAAGAGCAAGCAGAACTAAATCCAAAGACAAGGATCCAAGACCAAAAAGAAGGCATTCTCCTTTGTACAAACTCATAAGAGTTTTTCAGTTTTACTTAAGTTAGTTCCCAAAACTCCTTACAAGGGTTAAATTCCCAAGGCATTTGTACTTCATTAATAAAACAAGGCTAAGTGGGACAAGGCCTCCCATACTTGGTTTTTCTTCCCCATTTGGAGAAGAGTGTCTTTGTTCTTAGCTTAGATTTATTTCAAGTGCTTAGAGTAGTTTCATCTTTTGCAAAGTAGATACTAATTGTTAGTCTAGTCATCTCATTTTTTGTTTATTTGAACTACATCCTCTTTATGTTCTTGTTTCAAGCTGTTTGTCTTTTAACAAAGAACTAAAGTCTCTTGAACTTTCCATAACACAAGTCAAGAGCATTCTCTTTTGGAGAGCATTCCCACTGCATTTTCTTTGCATCAAGCATATAGTTTAGTTAAAGTCTCTTAAACTTCCATCATAAGACGAAGTCAAGAGCGCTCTCTGTCGGAGAGTTGAACTATGTGCTCCTAATAATAAAATCTTTCCAACTCACATTTCCCCACTTAAAATTTACCTCGTTGCTATCCCTCACCTAGTATGCTCTACCGACCCTGAAAAGTTGGACCCGTACTCAAAACGATGATCGGATTTGTTAATCTTGCAAGTGATAACATAATAAAACTTTCACCCCATAACCAACACACCGACGTTGTCTCAATAAATACTTAGGTAGTGGGAAAATTCCAAGTGTGGGCGCTGGGTAACCCAATCTGGACACTCACTAGTTAAATTCTATGAACACCTAGCTTGTGATTCCAAACAGGTCTGTCATGTCTTCAAACGGAGCCACTAAAAGTATTTCCGGTTAGGTTTCCTAGACACCTTAAGCAAGATCATCTTTAAAATCCTTAAAATTTACCAAGAGTACTCGCACAATCTAACATTCACTGGTTTAATTTCTAGACGTATGTTTAATTCTCTATCGCATTTCAGCTTCATTAACTCCATAAGGCACTGGTCCTTGTTTTAATTTGCATAATTATATTATTTGATCAATTGTCTATGGTTTATTGTAATTGTTATCACTGAACGCTTACTTAAAGTCTAGAATTTAAACTTATCTTTTAATCACTTGTTCCAACATGGATTGCTCTTTGATTGTGTCACATTTATAACAAGTATAACACCTTCAAATCATAATAACTCCTAAACAACACCCATCCGCATCCGCAACCTTTAAGAACACTTTAACAACTTAAAAACCATAGAAACTCTTTTGTAGGGACTACCCCCCTTGGCTTCGTTAGGAGTTAGCCTAAACGGAGGAGCTAGGAGTAGGTGACAGTACCTAGCTCTGTGCTTGCCCCCAAGGTCACACCTCTCCCACTTTCCTAAGTGAGGAGACAGCTTTCAATTGATTTCTGCAACTGGTGTGCAATCGGCATACAACACGCACCACCTACGTCTTCCTCCATGTAGATATAGCCCAAGCGCAGCCCAGATTCTTTATGACCCGTGGACCACCAGTGTCTTTAGACATGTGGATACAACCCAGGAGCATCCTAGATGCATTACATCCTTACAAACCACCTACGTCTTCCTCCATGTAGATACATCCCTGGTGCACCTGTGTCTTCCCGACATGGTTCTTCACTCCCTTTTTCGAAGAAAATCAATCTGGATAACTACAAGCTTCTCTCTAAAGTACTCGAACTTTACTCTTGCTAACGACTTGGTCAACACATCGGCTATTTGCTCGTCTGTCGCCACATACTCGAGCTTCACTGCTCCTCTTTGCACCATATCCCGGATATAGTGATAGTTGATCTCAATATGCTTCAACTTGTCATGGAACACTGGATTCTCGGACAACTTTACACAACTCTGGTTGTCATAGAAGATACAAGTCGCCTCTATCTCGAGATCAAACAAATCTGATAGTAGCTTTCTAAGACATACTGCCTCACAACTAGCCGAACAAGTTGCAATGTACTCTGCCTTGGTTGTACTCAATGCCACACTCGACTGCTTCTTGCTAAACCAAGAGATCGTACAGGATCTCTAATGGAAGCAGCATTCTGAAGTGCTCTTCCTATCTGTGGCACTGCGTACCTAATCGGAATCAACATAACCATGCAAGTTAATCTTTTGATCTATCGCATACTTAAGCCCATACTCAATTGTACCCTTCAGGTACCTCGATATATGCTTTGCAACAATCAGGTAAACACGTCTCGAATCTATCAGAAACTAGCTCAATGTGTTTCACGGCAAAGCATATGTCCGGCCTTGTGTCCGTCAAGTACATCAACAAACCAATCATCTGCCTATACATTATGGCAGTAACTGTCTCTGAAGAAGCATCACATAGTAGCTTCAAGTTTGATGCAATAGGTGGTGGCAATGGCCTTGTAGTCCATCATTCTGAACCTCTTCATAATTTCCACTGCAAACTTTCCTTGACCAAGGAATATCCCATCTGATCTCTGCCACACCTCCAGACCTAAGAAGTAGTGCATCATTCCTAGGTTCTTCATCTCAAACTTTGCAGCAAGTCTCCTCTTTGTATCTGCAATGAGCTCATCCTCGCCTGTTAGAAGCAGGTCATCTATGTACAGTAGTAGTGTCATTGATCTTCCACCCTCAACCTTGAAGTAGAGGTTGGAATCTGCCTTACTCTTGGGAAATCCCAAGCTCATCATAAATTTGTCCATCCTGTCCTACCACGTCCTGGGTTCCTACTTCAAACCGTACAAGACCTTTTTAAACTTGCACACATGAGTTTGTCTGTCATGTGTCTCAAATCCAAGTGGTTGCTCCACGTACACTTCCTCCTCAACTACACCATTCAAGAAAGTTGCCTTGACGTCCATCTGGTGTATCTTCCATTTCATTACTAAAGCTAAGGGTAGCACAGATCTAATGGAAGTGTATCGGCTACCGGTGCAAATGCCTCTCAGAATCTATTCCTTCTTTCTGGGAAAAGCCACATGCTACAAATCTTGCCTTGTATTTTTCTTTGCTTCCATCTGTTGCATGCTCGATCTCGTAGATCCAATTGGAAAACACTACGAACTTGCCTTCTGGTCTCAGGACCACCTCCCAAACATCATTCTTCATGATCGATTGATATTCTTCAATCATGGCATCCTTCCATTCCTTTTTTTTGTTGCTTCATCATAGTTGGAAGGTTCTTCACCAATGATGTCACAAAGTAGCACCACATAGCTGGAGTATGGTCTTGGTCTCTTGCTCTCTCTAGAAGTCCCATCTGGAGCACGATATCTCTCAGCATCTTGGATTGCTTCTCGTGCCCATGTTGGTCTTCTCTTGTAGGAGTTTTGCTCACGAGGTGGATCTACAAGTCTCTATGGTTATGTTAAATCATAGTCTTCATGGTCTTCTTGGAAAACTTCTTTCATAATTGTATCTTTGGTTCTAGGAACTTCGGGTTCTTCCGTTTCTTCAGTGTAGAAATGTCTTAATCTATTGTAGGCTGAGTCTTCATTAAAAGTTAAATCTCAGTTGGTCTCGATCTTCTTGAATCCTGGAAAGGATATTCTATAAGCTTTTGTTATCATTGTACCCAACCAATATGCCCTTCTTTCTTAAAGGATCTAGTTTTGTTCTCTTTTCTTTTGGAACATGTATGTACACAGGGCAGCCAAATATTCGGAGATGGCTGACTTTTGGTTTTTCTTTTGAGAGAGCTTCTTCTGGAGTCTTGTTATCCAAGACACGGTGAGGTGTTATATTTTGTACATACACAATTGTTCTTGCGACTTCTGCCCATAAGAACATCGAAAGGTCTTGGTCATGAAGCATTGTCTTTGTTGCTTCCATTATCATTCTATTCTTCCTTTCTGCAATGCCATTTTGTTGAGGATTGTAGTGAGTGTTGTTAGCTATTTGGCTTTGGAGGCACTCCGCATGTTTTTGTCTTGTGTGCAGAAGTGACCATGCACTAGCTAGGCTACTTGACTTTGTAATGGTGTTTTATAAAGTTATTTTAATGTGACTTTCTATAAAGTATTCCCTTGTTTTATTTTTATAAAGTGACTTTATGAGATAAAGTGCACTTATTTCATAAAGTGAAAAGTGACTTTATTAAAAATTAAATGTAACCGATTTTGGAGGGAAAGTTTCTCAACCATTGACCATGTAAAGGAAAGATTAAATCTTGGCCTTTGAATTTAGGGATTGGGGAAGGTAAAAAGTCACTTTCAAGTTATAAGAGAGATCCTAGGGTAGTGTGCAAGAAAAGGAAAGCATTTTCCAAGAGTGAGCATTTGGCAAGTTTGATTTTAGAGAGAGGGAGCACATTTTCTCAAGAGGGCACAAATCCCAAGGAGAAAGGCATGCTTCCCAAGAAGCATTTATTGGTGTATCGTACTGTATGGATTGTTGGGTCATACTGTACAGATTTACTATTGGCACGTATTTTGAGGTGTTGTTTTGTTGTACGCAAATCGAGGAGGGTCGTATATGTTGTACGGATTTTGTTGGGCATGCAAAACAAGGTGTTGATGTGGTGGAGGTGATACAAGTCGTACTATTGTTTGGGCATGTTTTTTGAGGTGTTGCACGGATTTCAAGGTGTTGGTACAATCATTTATTGTTGAATTAAATGTTGCTGTAAATTAATATTTTTGCCTAAAAAATGCCGAATAAAATACTCTTGGACTGGTTTTCCCCAAAGGGGGTTTTTCCAAGGTCATATTGACCAAAATTTCTGTCGTTTAAGGGGTTTAATTAGTCTATTGTTACATCTTATTTTTTCACTGCTACAGACTTAGTTTTCAATGTTTCAGCTTCATGGTTGTTGGTTTAAATGCATGTGAAGTATTTTTATTACTGACAGTTTAAGACTAAAATATGGATTAAGCTAAGTGTTTGACAAAATGTCTGATTATTTTGTCAAATTTCTACATGGTATCAGAGATAAGGCTCTGTGATAACAACTGATTGTGGGTGCAGCAGTATTGTTGAGTTGTTGGGCAAAGGTTACTGCTGATTTTTTTAACAACTTGTGTATTGGAAAACCTTATTTGCATGTGATTTGCAGGTGGTGTGGAAAGAGTGAAACTCTTGTTCTTTTGGTGGATTGTTTTTACTCTCTAAGATGGATACCAATTTGAGGTTGGAGGATAGATTGGATGGAGATGGGAATTTTGTTCCTTGGAAGACTAGGATAGTGCTTATTTTGGAGGGAAATAAACTGTAGGATGAAGTGGTGCATAGCACGCAGGAAAATCCAATTAAATTTCCTGCTTCCACCGATGCACTAGCACTAGCAGCCTTTAACAAAAAGGACATCAAGGCCAGGCAGATCATCCTTGATGCAGTAAAAGACCATGTTACCCCACACATCTCAGGTAAGAATCATGCATTTAAGATGTGGGATGCTTTGACTAGCTTATAAGAGAGTTCAAATGAGAACCGAAAGATGGTTCTGAGGCAAAAACTAAGGGACACCAAAATGACCAAGATCGAGAATGCTTCTTCTTACCTGGCTCGGATTTCTCAGGTTCGTGATGAGTTGGGTGTTGTTGGCGAGAAGGTGGATGATGCAGAGATGGTGAGAGTTGCCTTGAATGGTTTCTCTCAACCTTCGCATGACTTTGTGCATGTAGTTGTGGCCTGTTGCCCACCTATTTCGACTAGGTGGCAACTCCATGTACATAAAGATGTACATAATTGTACCTTGGAAAAATCCGAGGATTTTTCCACTTCTGCAGGGCAATGGCCCCTTTGTAAAACGAAATGTCCGCTCCCCTGCGTGGGAAAATTAATGTAATTAATGTGCTAGTGTGGGTCATATGATACGGATGCCACACCATGGAACTCATTGTTAGGGAAGTCCCCTCATCGAGTGTTTTTCCTTTTCCAATTGATCTTGTTGAACAAACGAGTTTAATCGGTTTGGTTTTCACTCAAAATCCTCCAAAGTGATGACGGGCGTTCTACCAGTCAAGTCCATGAGGTGGCTAAGGCTTTAAAGAGTAATTCATGACCAGGCTAGACAACTTTTGGTTTTATTACAGAAAAATGACCAAGGTCAAGAACAACCCATAGCATACATGAGCAAGATCTTAAGAGATTCAGAATTAAAATACCACATAATAGAAAAACAAGC
>LPNX010707451.1:0-82756 GCA_001517045.1 Pseudotsuga menziesii
GTTTCAACAAAAAGAGTTTGGGTCAATATCTCTGGAAATTAAGGGTATTCTTTAATATCCCACGATCGTACATGCTATGTGAGAGGTTCACTAAGTGAAGTCCCCGTGAAGGACCCCCCCCTCCACTCTATCTGTGTGTCTCTCTCTCTCTCACACACATACACACCCCTATGTCTCTCTCGTCTTGTCTCTCTCTCTCTCACACACACATACCCCCACACACATCCACAGGTCACATCCACAGGTCTCCTCTTACCACTAACAGCCCCCTCCCTTATATCACTCCCCAACAAATCCAACTACCTCTAACCCCCACCCCCTTATTACATCCCCTCTACAACACCTAGACATCCCCACATTAATATAACCCCCCCAATCCTAAAATCCTAGTCACCCCAAACAAGTAAGGAACCCCCCCCCAATCTATCTTTGTCTCTCTCTTTGACACACACACACACACACATCCCTATCTATCCCCTTACCACTAACCCCCCCTAACCTATCTCTTTCTCTCACACACACACACACATCCCTATCTATCCCCTTACCACTAACCCCCCCTAACCTATCTCTTTCTCTCACACACACACACACATCCCTATCTATCCCCTTACCACTAACCCCCCCTAACCTATCTCTTTCTCTCACACACACACACACATCCCTATGTCTCCCCTTACCACTAACACCCCCTAACCTATCTCTTTCACACACACACATCCCTTGAGTTTTAAAACAATATAGTTAGGTTGAAGAGAGGGGGGGTGTTAAGGTGCAAAGACTAAGGGAGTGCTTATTAATTCCCCCTAAGCATTGAATGATCCATTAGTCGTGCAACTACTTTCTTAATTGCTCTAAACACTATTCGAGTAAAACACGCACCCGTTTTATGTGATCAAAACATGACCCCATTTTTGTTAACAATAATGTGTGTGTATTTTGTCTCAATATAAACAACACCAGTCCCTGTCCGAGAAACACTCTATCATATTCCACGCAGGTTTCACAGTCTGGGTGCAAATTCAGGTTGCAAACATTGCATTCATTCTCTTCTTCACCATATTATCACACAAAATTTTGTTTTTGACATCAAGCATCTCCATCAAAAGTGTCTAAGTATTGCTTGGAGCATGGTATACATTGAGTAGCAAGAAATAATGAATTAATTGAGCAAGAAAGAAACCAAACTTGGGGAATTTCCCATTGAGGAGCACCATAGAGCAGCTCCAACATCGTTTTTCTTGCAATTGAGGAGCTAGCAAAGGGAACATTAACTTGGTCATTGTGGTGGTAGACACAATTGAGGAAGAAAGAAACCAAGCTTGGGGGATTTCCCATTGAGGAGCACCATAGAGCTTCTCCACCATTAACTTTCTTACAATTGAGGAACTAGAAAAGGCAACATAAACTTGGTCATTGTGGTGGAGTATGTAGACACAATTGAGCAAGAAAGAAACCAAGCTTGGGGAATTTCCCATTGAAGAGTATCTAGACACAATTAAGAAATAAAGAAACTAAGCTTGTGGAGTATCCCATTGAAGAGTACCATTGAGGAGCTAGGAAAGGAAACCTTCCCCCCAATCTTCCCCTTAATTTGAGTATTTAGACTGTTATACCAAAATCCTGTCACCACCATGTGATAAGACCTTTGACTTACATATTTGCCCTTAAATCCTAGCACTTGGAGAGAAAACCCATGGTGATTGTCAATATTTCATAAAAAGACTCAGCACCGCGCTTTCCTCGTTATCCATGAGCAGTACCTTGCTCGCACTGCCTGTACCTTGTTTACCATAAGCGGTGCCACCGCTTATAGCCTTTAGCCCATAAGCGTTTTTAACCTGAATTGCTCTATCATAAGAGGAAAAAGGTGGTACCCTAGGTAAAATGAGAAAAAAGAAAGGTTTCTCAAGGCTTCTAGATCATGAGCCTCATGTCCTCTCTTATCCCTAACATTGTGGGTCAGTTGAGCTTGAGATCCCCCATCATAGGATCTTAGAGGCCACCTCATCCATAAATCTCTCAACCATTCCTATCCATTGAGCCTTATAAATACAAGCTCATGTCTATGGTTGAGGGGGGGAACAATAGAGGTATTGTTATGTTGTTGGATTGACCACTTGGCCCAAGCCATTGGAGAGCATAGAGAGAAAGCTTGGAGCTTATGGGGATGAAGTGTTGGTTTCATGGAGATGCATGTCAACATTAAGGCTTAATTGGCTGTAAACTTCTCCATTTTATTCTAATGCAAAGCTGATTTCCATCCCACATTTTTGTTGTTGTTTGATTTCACATGTAAATGTTGTTGGATTCCTTAGTCACTGACATGGATTAATAGATTATGTTCTGGTAGCTTTGATGTGTTTTCGTGTTTAATCTGATTGCAGGTACACAAGTTTACTATCGAAGCAGCCATTCCAGGTATCTACAATATCCATGGAGGGTCTTCATCCTTTGTCATTCATTTGTTCTGGATCTGAACCATTTAGACCAGAGGAACAACTTATGTCCGCAGAATGTGAAATATTCCTACTTACAAATCTGGCGACTCCACTGGTGAATTAGTACATATATCAGTTGATCTGATATTCCTCAGTTCTTGAACTCATGTCCTAATCCAGGCTCCATCTCCAACTCTCTTTAGTCAGATCTGCCATCTGACTCAGTGAATTTTGTTTTGAAACTTTCATATCTGTTCAGATCTGAATTGTTTCTACTTTTTATGCTCTTTTTTACTGTCAATCCATCATTTTTTGCCTTGATCTGATCAATTTCTAACTTGATCTTTCGTTATCCCTTGTGTTTTGGATCTATTCAGGGAACCGCACATGTTCTGTTGGAAAGAAGCGGTGCCACCACCTGAGTCAAGTTAGCCATACGTGGTGCCACTGCCTGAATCCAGTGAGAAAGGAGTGGTTCTACCTCAAAACCGCATGTCAGCAGCTTCATCTGCGTGGCGCCAGGTAGGCCCTGTTCCAGACTTTGTATTTTTATTTTTGTGTGTTTTTGGCTTACTTTTCGATGAAAATGAAGTGTATTTTTGAAAAAAAATGCTCCCTCACCGCCTGGAGGGGCCATGAATTGTATATTCTACAGTCGCTTTGATTGTTATATTCTTTCTGCATTCAAAGAGAGTTTATGTTTCTTGCATTGGAGTTTGCATTATTTCCTTTTCTTGAAACCTCTTGCTCTTTTCTGTAGATATTATTCATTGGAATCGGAAATATACATTTCATTTTCATGAGTAGGTTTTTGGTTTGTTTTGGACTTGGAATGCATGAATGATCCATGTTGTTTTGAGTCTTTCTTTGCTTGGGGTGATTCTTGTTTCCTTTTGCATGCTGATTTTTTCAGTGCTTGGTAGGAAAGATTGGTTCTTCGTTTCCTTATCTGTTTCAAAGAGAAGTTTTAGTTTTCTCTCTCCTTTGCTTTATTCGCAAGCATTGTTGAACAATTTTCTTCTTGTTTTGTGCATGATTGTTTGAAATTCTAGATCTTACTTTCATTGAGAAGAAACATCTATTTTCAACTTTGCATGCATTAGAGTTAGATTTGTTTGGAAACTTTAGTGAAATCATATTTCCATTAAGTTTTTATGTATCTTTTTCAAGCATGAAAAGATAGGAAACATTTTTGGTTTATTTCTGTTTGATGTTCTCTAGATCTCTTTTTTATTTGCTTTGAAGATTGTTTGGGGTGCATTGATATTTCACTTTTCGTTTGGAAAGGTAGAGTTGCATTTGCATTTGGATGTGAATTTTTTGGAAGAAAAGTAAATCTCTCTCCCTCTCTTAGGTAGAATTTCATTGAAGAGGAAAACTTTCATTATCATATAGATCAGTGTGCATCTTCTTTAATTTCAAGTTTTCACTCCATGGTTCCACCTAAACGCACAAGCTAAAATTAACGGTAGTACTAGGTTAAAACTTTTAGCAATTTGAGTGATAAGTTAGAGACGTGTTCGAGCATCGTTAAGCGTAGGAGTTGTCGTTACTTGTCCGCATTACATCTCGAGACTCGCGCGGTTCTTCCATGTACCGTCAGTATATCAAACGACCTTTCATGTACCCTTGAGGTATATAGAAAGGTACTTCACGTACTTGATTGTATATCGGAAGGCCCCTTGTGTACGGCTATGCATTAGACAACACTACTGCCGATTTGAGCTCCCACATACCTTGTGTATATCGGGAGACCCTTTTAGGAATCCTCAAACCATCTGAATTATCCTTTTGTCCTGTCCTGTGAGGTTGCTGACTCTTATCCACTCCTTTCACATGTTTGCTTGTTTCTTTTAGTTTGAGTAGTGCTTGCTTATGCGTGGTAGTTAGGGGGTTATTAGAGAGTTTAGAGATGGCATCCCAATCTGGGACTACTACTTAAGAGGTCCCTTTCCAAGGTGTACCTTTTGTATTCCCTCCAAGTGAAGGTATTGGTCCTCCCTTTATTGCCACTCTAAATCTTCCTGGATTAACTATAGGATTACCAGTTTGGATTTTTAATCCGGTAATTCCTGTTACACCTAATGTCTCAAATGTCACCTCTCCTCTAGGAGAGGATCGACCTCAACCTAATCCCTCTCCTTCTTCATTGGTTGTTGTTCCACCCCTTTCTCTCTATGGTTAGTAGTCATGTGGATAAGAAGAAGAAGAAAGGGAAGAGTAAGAAGAAGAAGGATAAGAAAGAGAAAAAGAAGAAACCATCTGCTGTTAATGGTGCTCGTTCTAAGAGAACACTCGGAAAACCCAAGTTCCCTTGTAAGCTTTGCAAGGGGGACCACCTTCTTAAGGAGTGTCCTGGTCTCTCCCATGTACAAGAAGAGTGGTCTAAAAGGTCCAATCCATCTGTGTCATCAACCTTTGACCATCATGTTGACGATAATCCCTCAACCAGTGACCCATTGGCAAAAGGTCGTAAGGGTAAAGTCTTGTATCCTTGTTTGATATGCAAGGCTATGCATCGTACTTTTATTTGTCCAAGCATGGATGAAGATTCGTGTTGGTTGGAAAATATTACTGATCATCAACAGGTGATTCCAACAAGTGATAGTAAGTTATCCCTTGATCCCCCACTGGTTGACCAAGTGGTCGATTCGGATTTATCTATGGTCGATCCCACTCTTCCGTTGAAGAGTGAAGTTGAAGTGGTCAACCCAAGTCCATCCTTTGTTGATCCCACTCTTCCTTCGAAGAGTGAAGTGGTCGAGTCGGTGTCATTTCCACCTGATCTCGCTCTTTCATCAGATATTTTTAAGACTGAATTAGTCTCTTTGACCAAATCTTCGTCTTGTTCTTCTCTTCTAGTAGAGAATGAATTGAATCCTGCTGAAGTTTGTATGCTTCATTATGATTGTTCTCGACAAGAGGAAATTTTGTCTATTTCAACAAAACCCTATCCAAGTAGTGAGGTTATTTCATTTGATTGGAGTAACCTAACAAAGTATCGTCTTCATTCAAGTGTTCCTTTCCAGATAGTTGTGAATGTTACTGCTAGGTGAATAATTTGCACTATTGTTGATGAAGGGGCTTCTGTTAGTATTCTATCCTCAACTGCTTGGCAAGCTTTAGGTTCTCCTCAGCTTGTGCTAGCCATCGATTAGATACTAAATTTTAATCGCAGGCCTACCTCACCTTTAGGGACCCTTCCTTATCTGCATATTACATTAGGAGTGAAAACTGTCTGTATTGATGTTATGGTGGTCCAAGGTCCTTTAGATTTCAATCTGCTCCTTGGACGTGATTATGTTTATGCCATGAAAGCTGTTGTGTCCACACTCTTTAGAGTTATGCATTTTCCTCATGATGGGAAGATTATGACCATTGATCAGCTTTCTTTTGTTACACATGACCATCGCATTACTCCTAGTAATCGGACTGCCTTGAATGTGCCGCATGTTCTTGTGGTTCCTTGTGGTTCCTTTCCCTTCTTCTAGTTAGCTTCTTCCCATCATAGGTAAAATGGGGGGCATGGCTCTAGTCTATGGACATCATAATGGAGCTAAGATGATAGCTTTTATGAAATGGGGGCAACCTACCAACCTCTGTATACCATGTTAATGGGATTTTTCAAGCATAGTTTACCCATTGGTTTCAAGCTTGCATAAAAATGAAATCATTCATGAGCAAAGTTCCCATTCTATGTCAATCTTGTTAAAAAATGAAATGGATCTCCTTAAGAATAGTTTGCCTTTTGGTTTCAAGCTTGCATAAAAATGAAACCATGTTCCAAGCATAGTTACCTTCTGTTTCAAGCTTGTGTAAAAATGAAACAGATCCCCTTCCCTTGATTCAAGTCTTCCCTTTAGTGTTAGAACTTGAACCTTATTTTCACTTGCATGATTCTCGTTCTTCCTACCCCCATGGTGAACATTTTCATATTAGTAACCAAGTTTTTAGGTTGGGTATGGAAGAAGAATAGTCAAATGAAACGAAGCTTGGGAGCATGTCGAGCCCCTAACAACCATGATAGGGGTAAGCTTCGCTAGCAATCATGCTGGGGGAAAGATTCCAACCTCTGTATACCATGTTAATGGGATTTTTTCAAGCATAGTTTACCCATTGGTTTCAAGCTTGCGTAAAAATGAAACCAATCCATGAGCATTCTTTCAACGGATCTTCGAGCTCATTAAAAACAGTAAGATGATGTTGAGCTTACTTTTTATTTTTCGTTCTTTGGTTAAAACATGAAATTTGGTTTGTGCTTAGTTTATTACTTTTTCGTGCTCTAGATTCAAACATGAAAAATTCTAATAGAGTCCTATTTAAACTCTTTTTGGACTCTTAAAATGTGAAAATATAGTCGAGTGATATTGTCTTCTTCACGCTCGTTAAAGCATTCGAAGAGTCATCTTTCTGATGGTAGGTTATCTCTTTTTTGGTTCAGATAGACTATTTACGAATAAGGAACACTCCAGCCAATCATGAATGGAAGAGTTCTCTAAGGTATGATTTTACACTTTTTCAGGCCTTAGGGACTAAATCATATGAAAAAGGACCCCTTTGGAGTCTTCTTCCGTAATCGTTCACACTCTCTAAATATGAACGATACCGAGTTTTATTTCATTGGACTCGTTAAATTAAACATTGAGAGACTTGTTTTGGGAACGAGCCCCTCCTCTCTTAGGTTCGTAAAACATATGAGTCTGGACTTGTCTTTTGACAAGCTATATTGAGTGTTTGTTACCCTGTTTGAACTCGTAAAACTAAAAAGAGGCACTCATTGATCATGATGGGGGAAATAGTAAGGGAATCATTTTTGCAAATAAATGGTAGTAGTTTGTCATTACCTTTGAGCATGGCACTTGTCTTCACATCATGTTAGTCAATTGGGTATTCAGCTGATCTCCATGACAATCCACTTTCATGAGTCATGCCACTCCTTTTATTTTTTCAAAAGAATGCATTGTCCACTGTCGCATTGTGTTTTTGTCCCGTCTAATCATGCTGCCAAGTCTTTTGTCATGCCTCTCGATGTTCAAAGGGAATTTGAAGAAGTCTTATCTCTGCAGTCAACACAGTCTTTGTGTTCGTACTTTTGAGTTAGTCCTATGGTTACTACATTCACATCATTCCAAAACTATGTTTTGAGTTTCGTGTCGTTGATGTGGGACTCATCATGGCCCTCCTTCGACGAGACTATTTCCGTCGATATCAGCTCATCATTCGGGAAATATTCTTAGAAACAATACTTAGTACCTTGAGATCTGTATGCCTTAATGACAGATTCTCTCGCTCTCGATATAGGTTCACATCATTGGCCTTTAATCGACGGAATTGACTGGGTGTTCGACATCAGGACATCTATTCACACTCAGTGGATTGTACTAGGGTACCTTGGGAATCATTGACATCAATGGTGATCTCCCTCGCACTTATTAACGGTTCACATCATTGGATAGTAATCAAGTGGTTTCTACCATGTTCGAATTCAGATCATTGTAATCACATGGATAGAATCGTACTTTGTGGAAGATGAGACGAAGACCTTGGGTATTTGTTTAAAGCGCTCATTGCTTTTCCCCAAGTTGCGATGGATTTTTGTATATATAGCATGGATCCACATTTGTATGGTCATGGCTATGCTCAAATTTGCATCTGGATGGCATAGATCTACATTGTATGTCTTGTAGCTATGTCCAAGTTTGAGTGCTCTATCACATGGATCTACGCTGTATTCTAGTAGCCATGCTTGTTTATTCCTCCCATGGATCTTCCTTGTATTGGTCTGCAGCCATGAGTTGGTTACTTGTGTCTATGAGTCAAAAATATTGATGTAATACAGATGCCTACTTGACTACATGCTCCGATCGAGCCGACATTTTCGCCTCGTAGCGACGACTTGTTCTCTCAAAACTCTCATTTATCGTATCCCTCTAAGACTCATGATTTGGGGGGCATCCTATTATACCAAAATCCTATCACCACCATGTGATAAGACCTTTGACTTACATATTTTCCCTTAAATCCCAGCACTTGGAGAGAAAACCCATGTTGATTTTTAATCTTTCATAAAAAGACTTAGCACCGTGATTTCCTCATTATCCATGAGCGGTACCTTGCTTGCACCACCTATACCTTGTTTACCATAAGCGGTTCCACCGCTTATAGCCTTTAGCCCATAAGTGTTTTTAACTTTAACCGCTCTGTCATAAGAGGAAAAAGGTGGTACCCTGGGTAAAATGGGAAAAAGAGAGGTTTCTCAAGGCTTCTAGATCATGAACCTCATGTCCTCTCTTATCCCTAACATTGTGGGTCAGTTGAGCTCGAGATCCCCCATCATAGGATCTTAGAGGCCACCTCATCCACAAATCTCTCAACCATTCCTATCCATTGAGCCTTATAAATACAAGCTCATGTCTATGGTTGAGGGGGGGAATGATAGAGGTATTGTTATGCTGTTGGATTAACCACTTGGCCCAAGCCATTGGAGAGCATAGAGAGCAAGGTCGGAGCTTATGGGGATGAAGTGTTAGTTTCATGGAGATGCATGTCAACACTAAGGCTTAATTGGCTGTAAACTTCTCCATTTTATTCTAATGCAAAGCTGATTTTTGTCCCACATTTCTGTTGTTGTTTGATTTCACATGTAAATGTTGTTGGATTCCTTAGTCACTGACATGGATTAATATATTATGTTCTGGTACCTTTGATGTGTTTGCATGTTTAATCTGATTGCAGGTACACAGGTTTACTGTCGAATCAGGAATTCCAGGTATCTACGATATCCAGGGAGGGTCTTCATCCTTTGTCGTTCATTTGTTTTGGATCTGAACCATTCAGACCAGAGGAACAACTTCTGTCCACATAAGGTGAAATATTCCTGCTTACATAGACATAATCGAGAAATAAAAAAACCGAGCTTAGGTAATCTCCCATTGAGGAGAACCATATATCATTGATCATTGTGGTGATGGGAAACTCACGCAATCAAGAAAGAAAATCAGCAAGGAAGAGGATACCCAATGAAATCCTTGAATAAATTAGAGAGAAGAAAAGAAATGGCATGACCAATCAAAGATGCTCTATGGACACTCAACCAATTCCGGTTGTTTACGATTCCACATTTCTTCATACCAATCCACATCAAGAAAGACAAAAGCATTCACTCGAGGGGCCTTTAGTCTCCATATCGATAGAAGAACGAGCACTGCATGGCACTGATCAAGGAGTAAAATGTAGGTGCACATCAAGGCCACCTGAAACCTTTGTATATTTAATTTAATGTGGGTATACAAGGGACGAAGTTAGAGAGACAGTGAATTCCGAACGTATGATCGAAGAAAACAATGTTGTTCAGACCACCCAGGAGGATTTCCAATTGCCACCATCCGACCAACATAAATACATGGAAGGACATGAAGCTCGTGTTCAAATTCCAGACCGACCGGGTGATATGGTACAAGGTGCAGTTCCAACCTAACTACCTCCATTAGCAACTTCACGCCGAAGAACTCCAAAACGTATATAGATCAATGAAAGTCTCATTGGTTCACTTGAAGGTATGTTTTCTAAACGCGGTATTGCATATCAATCTCAACAGATACTTGTCAACTATTTTGATTCTAAATGTGAAGGAGATAAATGTATATTATTTATATCGTTGTTAAAATCTAGGTCTATGACTGTTGTTAGGAAAAACTTAAGGATAAAGATGATAAACAGTTCTGAACCAAGTTCTCATGTTGTAAGAAGTTTAGTAGATGCATTTAGTACTGATGGAAATAAATCTCGTTCAAAGGATCGCAATGCAGCTCATCATGTGTTGTCACAATCAATCATGAACAAAAGCACCAGGGACCTTTGACTTCTTAGGCCTACATCCAAACTTGTAGGATTGGATATCAAAGCACTCCGTAGGTATTATTCTAGAAGAGAACAACTTGACTCTGGTGAAACAGATGTCTGGTCCTTCATTGGAAGGTTTCCACGCTCCGATATGAAGCTCATCGATGTGGTAAAGGGACTGGTGTAGGAGTTTTGGCATGACGATATTAGACCTTCATCCAACCAAAAAGATGTACTAAAATTGAGAAGGGGTTCAAGGGATCGCGAGCCTCACATTAAAATCTTTCTTGACATGACACAAATAGAATTATTTGAGAGATTTAGGCATGAACATAATGAACTTAACTTGGGCCAAATATCCTTTGAGAAATGAAAACCATGGTATGCTAAAATAAACACAACTTGTAGCACATGTTGTTTTTGATATCACATTGAGTACGGTTATTATTATGGCATATATATACATATATTGTGTGTATTGCATAACACTCTTGTGTAGGAATGCTCAACTACATTTCCTCTGATATCATCTAGAGACTTTATCCATAATATTTTGTGTAGAAGGATAGAAGGTTGCACGTTTTATCAAAGGCCTTGCTTAGATGGGACATGCCCAAGGTGTGGTAGAATGGAATTTTTGGACAAATGCATACATGCCACCGATGAGCATGAACTTGGGAGACATGAAGTGAACTTGCAGTCATTCAAATATGTCACGTATGATATCGGTGGAGGGAATGAAAGAAAAAAATACAATTGGTCACCTCTGAGGTTAGTAATGAGTTCCTGAATAGTATTTTTTTCTTCATGTATTTCTACTTCATATATGTAACAACCTATTGATTTGTATATATTTATTGTCGATCTACCAGGTACTGGTATGCAACTTCATGGAGGAATTCTTTGAAAATACACAACAATATGTAAAGCATGTACATGTGGCTCGTTGGCAAGATGAGTAGTTTAGAACGTGTAGGGATGCATTTCCTATTGGAACTATATTATCAGTGATCGATTTTGTGGAAAAATAAACTCTTCAACCACATAACAAGATTTAGAGTCAATATTATCACTTAGACCAGGTCAACATAATGGTCCATATCACCTGTAAACATGTGGCAGATAGTACTGAAGAGAAAAGGGTTATATTGAAGGAGTATCACTTTTACATAAGTGATGACATGTGTCATGACTTGGATTTTGCACAACACAACTTTCAATTGTTCTACAAACAGTTGGAGGATAATAATATATAGATGGAACAACATTGGATTTGGTCTGATAGTTGTGCGGGGCAATTCAAAAATTGTCGTGTCTTCCAATGGTTGTGTATTCTCCACAAGAGGCACAAGGTGCCACATGTTTGGAACTATTTTGAGACCGGACACGGAAAAGGGGAACATGATGGAGCAGGTGCATGCATCAAGACTGCATTACATAATAAAGATATGAAATTCACAACTATTTCACTCATTCGAGATGCAAAGACCATTGTTGCATGGTGTTCTTCAGTGATGGCGCAGGGAGCTAGAAGGCAAGAAGATGATTCATCTCAAAAAGCACATGTACATAGATATTTTTGGGAGGTTCTTGATGTATATCGACCACACCTATATGAGTGCAAGAGCGTCCAAGGAAATCATGCATTCCATTCAGTTAGGACGTCAGACAATGCTATAGTTGAAATGTGGACAAGGAAACTCTCTTGCTTTTGTTATCCATGTAGCAGTGGTGAATGGGACAACTGTGAATCCACGTATTGGGTTGACAGTTGGGATCGTGTATCACTCCCCATCGGTCGGAAAATAACTACATAATTATCCCAGTTGGAGGGCCAGTAGATTATTTCACATGACTATGACCACATTTCAGATCTCATACAACCAAGTTCGACTATTATGTTGATAACTTTGAAATGTTTGACGACTAGTTGTGTTTAGTTAGCTGGCTCCTAGTTCTGCACTTTATTTTATGTAGGGCACATATACATAGTGGTTTCCTCGAGAAGAAATTAATGGCACACTAACTACTGGCTGGCACGTTGCTTGGATGGGAAGTAGACCCTCATTGTCTCATTAAGCGACTCCAAGGGCAATGATTTTCCAATTGGGTCGATGGTTATCAAAGGAGAATATTTGACACAGGTTTCCCTAGAAAGAAAGAAAAAAGGTTATGTATTTCAAGATTACAAATGAGATCAAATTGTATAACATTATACAAACTTAGTTATTGGCACAAACCTCTAGCTGCAAACAATGCCAAGCAAGAACTCATCAAAGTCACGATACGTGTTTCCTTACTCCGAGCACGAAAGGCTAAAGGATACAGTTTCTATTACAAGTGATCCTGATGGTCTAGTCGAATGACCACAGGTAGGTAGTCAGGTATGTGGTAGTCATATATTTGGGTTTCATGGTCTCATTTATTATTTATAGCTTAACAGATTGTGCGATTGATAGATTGATAAATTCAATAGACTTCTAGAACTTGATAAATTGCACTTGAGCTTCATCATGGATTTGTTCTATTATATTGATACTTACATGACTCATGTCGTATAGCCCAAGACCATTATCTACCACTCTATCTAGGATATTTCTATTGCATTTTCCTTGAATATTGAAGTTGATCCTATAAGGACATCTCCTTGAATTCGATAGTTTGTTTCTCCATGGGAGCCGTGTAGTTAAGGAGTGGTAATCCTAGCCTAATAACTATTTCCAATCCTAGCTTACAAACCCTATAGCCATTCCTAGTAACTCTAGTTTTCACCGTAAACCATAGTTTTCATTCTGAGTTTGGTTCTCTATTACAACTACCTGGTACAATGATTTATCAAATTTGATGTAACTTCCAGTCTTCTAATTGATATCTACTGAGTCTATAATTTATCAAATTTTATGTTTCAAATTTTCAATCTAAATGTTCATTGTTCAAATAATCATCAAATTTATAATTATGAATCATGATTCATAATTTATGAAGAAGTCTATATGCATGTATGATGTGACTATGACATATATATATATATACAGTACCCCTGACGTACCCAAGTTCCCTTTTTCAAAAAGTGGAATCCCCGTACATGTACTCATCCTCGTACCCATGTTTCCTGGAAACTTAGCTAAACATGCTTGCATGACCCACCGAAACCTTGTTTTGATGCACGGTTTTCATTCTATGCCCCAGGTAAGGATTCAACAGGTGTCCCTGAAAGCCTGTAGGAGGTGGGATTCAACGTGCCATAGAATGATGGTAGTGGATTGGATCGATGAACCGTCAATCCATTGGATTTAGGACATCTAGATAGTGATAGGGGTGTCCCTCTACTCTGGGTCCATGTACAAGGGATCCTATTTTAGGTCAATTTTGCAAACTAGGGTTTTGCTCAGTAAGGGAATGCCACATTTTTGCACATAGGGGTCAGCTTTGCATATTCCTCAATCGTGAACATGTGGCTAGTTTTCCCACATGGAACATGCCTAAAAAGGATTGCATAACCCACCAGAACCTTGTTTTGATGCACGGTTTCCATTCTATGCCCCGGGTAAGGATTCAACAGGTGTCCCTGAAAGCTTGTAGGAGGTGGGAGTCAACATGCCATAGAATTATGGTAGTGGCTCGGATAGACAAACCGTTAACTCCATTGGATTCAATACATTGGTATAGTGCTATGGGTGGCCCTCTACTCTGGGTCCATGGATAAGGGATCTTATTTTAGGTCAATTTTGGAAAATAGGGTTTTCCTCAGTAAGGGAATGTCAAATTTTTGCACATAGGGGTCAACTTTTCATATTCCTCGACCGTGAACATGTGGCTAGCATTCCCACATGGAAAATTCCTAAACAAGCTTGCATCACCCATTGGAACCTTGTTTTGATGCATGGTTTCCATTCTATGCCCCAGGTAAGGATTCAACAAGTGTCCCTGAAATATTGTAGGAGGTGGGATTCAACATGCCATAGAATGATGGTAGTGGCTCGGATCGATGAACCATCAACTCAGTTGGATTCAAGACATCTATATATTTCTATGGGTGTCCCTCTACTCTAGTTCCATGGAAAAGGGATCCTATTTTAGGTCAATTTTGGAAACTAGGGTTTTGCATAGTAAGGGAATGTCAAATTTTTGCACATAGGGGTCATCTTTGCATATTCCTTGACCGTGAACATGTGGCTAGCATTCCCACATGGAACATGCCTAAAAATGCTTGCATGACCCACCGAAACCTTGTTTTGATGTATGGTTTCCATTCTATGCCCCAGGTAAGGATTCAACAAGTGTCCCTGAAAGCTTGTAGGAGGTGGGATTCAAAGTTCCATAGAATGATGGTAGTGGCTCGGATCAACAAACCATCAATTCAATTGGATTCAATACATCGATATACTTCTATGGGTGTCCCTCTACTCTGGTTCCATGGAAAAGGGATCATGTTTTAGGTCAATTTTGGAAACTAGGGTTTTGCTCAGTAAGGGAATGTCAAATTTTTGCACATAGGGGTCAGCTTTGCATATTCCTCAACCGGGAACATGTGGTTAGAGTTCCCACATGGAACATGCCTAAACACACTTGCATGACCCAACAGAACCTCATTTTGATGCATAGTTTCCATTCTATGCCCCAGGTAAGGATTCAACACGTGTCCCTGAAAGCATGTAGGAGGTGGGATTCAACGTGCCATAGAATGATGGTAGTGGCTCAGATCGACGAACCATCAACTCCGTTTGATTCATGACATTGAGATAGTGCTAGGGGTGGCCTTCTACTCTAGGTCTGTGGACAAGGGATCCTATTTTAGGTCAATTTTGGAAACTAGGGTTTTTCTTTGTAAGGGAATGTCAAATTTTTGCACATAGGAGTCAGCTTTGTATATTCCTCGACCGTGAACATGTGGCTAGAATTCCCAAATGGAACATGCCTAAGCACACTTACATGACCCACCGAAACCTCTTTTTGATGCATGGTTTCCATTCTATGGCTCGGATAGGGATTCAACAGGTGTCCCTGAAAGCCTGTAGGAGGTGGGCTTCAACATGCCATAGAATGATGACTGCTTCTCAGATCGATGAACCGTCAACTCTGTTGGATCAGTACATCAGGATAGAGATAGGGGTGTCCCTCTGCTATGATTCCATGGACAAGGGATCCATTTTTAGGTCAATTTTGGAAACTAGGGTTTTGTTTAGTAAGGGAATGTAAAATTTTTGCACATAGGGGTCAACTTCATAAATTCCTCAACCGTGAATGTGTGGCTATAGTTCCCACATGGAACATGCCTAAACACACTTGCATGACCCACCTAAATCTTGTTTTGATGCACATTTTCCATTCTATGCCCCAGGTAGGGATTCAACAGGTGTCCCTGAAAGCCTATAGGAGGTGGGTTTCAACATGCCATAGAATGATGACCGTTGCTCGGATCGATGAACCGTCAACTTCGTTGGATTCAAGAAATTAGGATAGTGCTAGGGGTGGCCCTCTAATATAGTTCCATGGACCAGGGATCATTTTTAGCTCAATTTTTGAAACTAGGGATTTGCTCAGTAAGGGAATGCAAAATTTTTACACATAGGGGTCAGCTTTGCAAATTCCTCGACCGTGAATGTGTGGCTAGCATTCCCACATGGAACATGCCTAAACATTCTTGCATGACCCACTAGAAGGCTGTTTTGATGCACATTTTCCATTTTACGCCCCAGGTAGAGATTCAACAGGTGTCCCTAAAAGCCTGTAGGAGGTGGGATTCAACGTGTCATAGAATGATGACTATTGCTCGGATTGGCGAACTGTCAACTCCATTGGATTTAGGACATCAAGATAGTGCTAGAGGTGACCCTCTAATCTAGGTCCATGGATAAGGTATCATTTTAAGGTTAATTATGGAAACTAGGGTTTTGCTCAGTAAGGGAATGCAAACTTTTTGTACATAGGGATCAGCTTTGCAAATTCCTCAACCGTGAACATGTGTCTAGCATTCCCACATGGAGCATGCCTAAAAACAATTGAATGACCCACCAAAATCCTGTTTTGATGCATGGTTTCCATTCTATGCCCCGGGTAGGGATTCAACAGGTGTCCCTGAAATCCTCTAGGAGGTGGGATTCAACGTGCCATAGAATGATGACTGTTTCTCGGATTGACGAACTGTCGACTCTATTGGATTTGGTACATCAGTATAGTGCTAGGTGTGGCCCTCTAATATGGTTCCATGGACAAGGAATTTTTTTTAGGTCAATTTTGGAAACTAGGGTTTTTCTCAGTAAGGGAAAGTGAAATTTTTGCACATAGAGGTTAACTTGAAGGTGAGTGTAGATCTTCCCCTCTTGAAAAAATACTTGTTGCAAACTATTATTCCATGTGTAGATGTTGAGAATTCTGTTACCTATTTTGAGGTGTTAAACTTGACTTATATCCCATCATTGTCAAGCAATAAATATTCTTTGTTTGTGTTTTAATCAAGGAAAAAGGAGTTGTCAATCTCTATGTGGAGGTGAATTGATCTTAGTATCTCATATCATTCGTGAGACTAGAAATTTGAAAGAAGGTTGTTTCCATATTAATTTAGCCTGGTCATCTAATATATGTGAGCATTTGTACGATGAAATGCAGGAGGAGACAATTCCATTACGTCAGTAACCATGTTTATGTTTAGAAATAAGTGGCCAACCTATTATGCCATTATTACAAAGTATATATCTTCACACTATGAATGTTTCAAACAATACTCCATAAAAATTTATTTATAAAACAAGATTCAGAATAGTACTTCTCCAATCAATTTAAACTATAATAAAATCACACATAATTTTCATCTCTTCCAAAGTTGTTCCTTGAGTCCATTCATCAAATGCCATGTACATTAACAAAATGATAAAATGATGTTCATGATATACATAATGTGAAGGATATAATAATAACCATTATTATAATCAACCTTATACTCGGATACTTTCAGGTTTCATGTCTATCCCATATATTCGTTAGATGAAATAAATCATGCCAAACACCAATTTCATTTATGTAGACCACACATGTGCATCACTTGGGTGTGTCAACTTCATGCATCCTTTAGAAGTTTGTTAGGTTTTTTATGTAGATAAAGTGATTTTGTATTCCACTTAGTTGGATCAGTAGCTTAGTTGTGCTAGGTACTTATGTGTGTTAGGTATGTTCCATCTTTATGAATACAATTTAACATTATTAATTTAACATTGTATATGCAATTGGATCGTGGTAAAAAAAAATTGAAATGTACATTTTTATCATTACGTAATATTGTAATTGTGCATTATTCTCAAATTTATAATTGATATCTCCATACAATCATAAAATCTATAAAAAATTGGGAACATTACACATAGAAACATTCTTGGCCACACGTGTCTAATCACACTTAAAAGACTGAACCATGAAGATCTCAAGAGCCTTGAGATGAGATATATTTTATATCATAAAAGTTATAATACAAAAATAGAAGGCCCTTATATGGCCTATCAATGTACATGTATCAAAAACATCTTTGATGTACATGCAAACAAAAGTACATCTGTCCTAGACTGTGCCCCTATACTCTAACTTCCTCTTGTACAGAAAAATACATATTTGTCCTGGACTAACACATAAAAACTATAAATTTCTCTTGTTTTTTCTCGACCCTAATGCCTGTTGCCTCTATTCACGACCACTTTGCATCTTTGGCAACTGCAAATCAATGACAATATTTCTTGATCAGGTAACTGAACTAGTACTGTCCAAAAATAACAAAGTTTGAAAATTTAAAATACGACTCAAATGTACATAAAACAAACACTCACTGCATCCATTTGGGGTATATATTCCTCTAGTGTCGTCCTCCTTACAGAGAGTCTCTCTTCAATGCTTCTCTGTGAATAAACAAAATATGTCAATTATCTCAACAATTATCAACATGTACATGAATGAGAAAGTACTGATCGATTATGTACAAAATGAACATCTCACTGAAAAAATTTGTTCTTGGGAATGAGACTAGGTTTCCTCAATAGAAAGAGGAGCCGTAGGTTGAACATCAACCTCGGTCATGTGCACTAATGGACCAAGATGTGGCTACATTCACCAAATGATAAAATAGTTAGACATCGTGCATGTCCATAGACAATAGAAATCAACTGTGAAATTACAAATACTCAAGTAGATGTACCTCAGTGTGACTTATACCTATTATAGATGTATCATTGAATGCAGCATCAACAACCCCACTAAGATCTGGAAAGAATGACTCTACATCCTAATGCTGTAAACATGTGAAAATAACATTACGAAAAACTAGTTGTGAAGTTAATTCAAAGCTAACCAAAAACTGCCATTGGAAGTGTGTACATTACCGTGGGATGAGTAGGTTGATTGTCATGGACACCCGCTCTTTTCAAGGAAGAGGGTTGTATGGTGTAAATAACCAGCTTATCTACGTTTGGACTACGGGAATATCCAAACCAAAGAGGTGGTGCAGGGATTTGCGATGATGTCGACAGTCATAAAGTGTTACCATAGTTAGACATGGACTTGAATGAATGGAATAATATGTATTGAAAAACTAACAATTTTTAATATACTTACCCCTTCCTGGGACATATCTCTCCTATGGGAGGGACCGATTCCATCAATTTCTTGCCCCTCTTCAGATCCAGATAGAATCTGCAAGTTTAAAAATTATAAATATTAGCAATCTATAAAGGAGTGTATAGTAAGAAATTTAAATAATTCGAACAAGATTCAATCATTAACCATGCACTTACATTATTTAGGTAATCATAAAGTCCACCTGAGAGTATTTCCCTAATATCAATGTCTCCAACACCCAATTCTAAATGGGGTTCATGCAACTTCAAAAAGTTGTAAACATTAGATAAGTTAACAAATTAATCAAGACTAACACATACATTAAAAAAATGATATGTATTAACAAAATGACACATGTTTAAATATTACCTCAATGTTGGTTGTTTGGGCCTCGGATACAACCACACCAGGTGCACTACCACCCGCTTGAGAGGCATCAATATCCTGCAAGAGTAAAATTTGCATATATTACGAATATTTTAATATGTGTACAATATGGAAAAATTAAAAATTGAACAAAAATAGAGTTTTAACAATGTCCTTACCTGACCACCAATCATCGTAGAGGTACCATGTCTTGGTCTAGAACCATAACAAGATTGAACACACGTTGTGCACACATGTGGCTCGCTCTGAGGCACATGTGATGTCGGTCTATCCCCACCAATAGATGGTCCTCTACCACCAGAAGTTGGTGGTTGTACCCCAACAGAGGAAGAGGGCGATTTTTGGTCTATAGTAGTCGTGTGTCGAGAAACCATCTCATCTAGAATAAAAAATGCCTCCTGTGTCTGGGAAACCATATCATGTGCAGGAGGGATGTCTGCCCTCTGTAGATGGGAACGAGGTGCAGGTATCTGTCGATTGGAATCTCTATGCCTAGCATTGGGTAGGTTTTGGGGCTTCCCCCTACCAACACCCTGGAATCCCAACATGTCAAAATAGTTTATATGTTTCCCCATCACAAACTATTCATACAACTTTCGAAGGAAGTACAACGGTACTTCCCTATTGTTGTGTGGGGGAATGTCAAAAACCATGTACCATCTATCCATCCAATGGTATCTAATGGGTGGAAAGGTGCACCACTCAATTGAAATATGTGGCCTGGTGCTATCCGGAATGTCATCCATCCCAGAAACTCTAAACAATGTATAAATGTGTTCTTTGGTTACCTTCAGCTTCTTTATCTCATTGTAGCTCAAACCATCAATGTATTCTTGTCTTTTTCTCTCCCTGTAGGATGCGATGCTATATAAAGAATCATTTGATCTTGCGATTGTATCAACAATAGTCAACAACGAGTCTGACAAGGAGTGATGAATCTCATATCCACCCCTCCAGGTAGAACCAATCTCTTTGAGATTCCTAATAACCCTCAATATCTCAGCATTGTTGTCCATAGTAGCCACTGCAATCATAAATACAAATAAAATATCATTAGAAAAGTAAACACATGATATAATGACATCTATAAGCACTGAAAAGTGTAAAACTAATGTACAACAAATAACAACATAAACTAAATCTATTATTTAAATTTTAAAGTTGATCTTGAATTTTACAGTAAAGAATAAACATTTAACTTTTTTTTTTTTTTAAATTTATGTCCTAAATTCAAGTATTAATTCCAATTTCCATATGCATGTGTACATAAAATGTCCTATGTGCATATGTTGATTGGGAAGCTCCTCTAGCTTATTTTAAATATTGGATTATGAAGTTTCATCGAAATTGTGAGGTGCTGACTAATGCCCTTACAGAACCAACTCCCATATTGCAAGTAGAGGCAACAGCTAGAGCCTAGAATAGGCGGCATAATGTGTTATTGATGAATAAAATCACAGTATAGGCAACGATTTTGTTAGATATGTAATTATTTGTTGTAGCGTGATTTTTTTTGGATTCCAAATTCTATTTAGCATATATTTGTTTATATGTAATTTGGTCCATGTATGGATTCCACTTGATGTTATTTTAATTCTATGCCCTCTTTCTATATACCCATGAGAGACTAAATGCATAATTGTGTATAGTGGATTTTATGGTTGCAAGGTTTCCACTGGATTCTATCATGTATGATAGTATGTGATTGGCATGTAATCAAACACATCAACCTCCTTATGTATCTTAATGTTTGTAGATCCTATTGTTTAACTTCGTTATCTTGACCTTAACCAAAAAGTACCCTTTAGTCAAGAGGAAATATTTGTTAAGCATGGGAAGCTTCTATACCTTATTTTAACACTTGGATTAGGAAGTTTCATCAAAACTATAAGGTGTTTATTGATGTTCTTGGACGACCAACTTGGATGTTTCGGATAGAGGCAAGGGATTTACCATGTTTGTTTATGTATTTTAGGGAAGATATGAATTCTACTTGATTTTTTTTTAGTTGTATGCAAGATTGCTATATAATTGTCAAACTTTGCATATTTGTTAATTTTGGTTTGGATTCACAATGATGCTTGCGAATATACATATGCAAATAGTGAATTTCATTTGTTTTTTATAAGTTAATTGGGGTTTTGGTTTACATTGGGCATGTAAATTATTTTTGCAAACTTGCAATGTGCTTGACAAACTTTGCATATTTGTGAATTTTGGTATGCATTCACAAGGATGCTTGTGAATATGCATATGGAAATAGTTAAAATGATTTGTTTTTTAAGAGTTAATTGGGGTTTTGGTTTCCATTGGGCATGTGAATTTTGGGTATGAATTTTGGTAAATAATCAAAATTATTTGGTTTTTATGATTAAATTGGGGTTTTGGTTTCCATTAGTTTCCATTAGCCATATAAATTAAAATATTTTGGTTTAATTTAAAATTAGGGAAAATAAATTAATGAATATAGGGAAAAAATCATGAGAAGATTTGAGGTAAATACCTCACAAATAAGAGTTTGATCCTAAGGTGGAGGTTGATGTCTTTGGCTCACCCAAAATGCTTCGGCCACTCTTGTTCTGCTCCGTCGAAGCTCCAATAGCACGATGTTGTGGAAAAAATGATGGGCTCGACCCGTTTTAACCATAAAACAGGTTTTAGTAAATGGGAGCATGTTTATTCAAAGCAAAATCGGAGCGCGATTTGCATCAATAAAATGGGGGCGCGTTTTGGTGTACTATCCTAATTGGCATGCATGTTGGCATCCTTGGGACTAGGATTGGTAGGGTCAGAATTGCTTGGGATTATTTCTATTTTATGGATAAAGAGTGATTGAATTCACTCTACCATTGCATATAAAAGGTCCCTCAGCTTTGTGCACTCAACCTTACTCACTTGGTCATTGCATTATAGGAATGCAAGTCTTTGTAATACGTTCATGGTCAACTTGCACCATCTTCCATCTCCCTAGTTCATCTCTCTTCATTTTTAATTTCATGGTTATACCCAAGTTTCTATAACCAAATGATTGTACTAGAAAATATATATCTGAGCATAAAATCTCTAAAGGTAATATAATCCCCTATTTTCTCACATTTAAAAAAAAGGTCCCCATCACAACCATGTCACAAATTTGGTGTGTGTAATCTCCATCTTGATACAGACACACCAACTTGGTTTTTATTTGTGTGTGTCGCATCAAATAGTAGGTCATCATTATCTTTATTACCCTATGGTGCAATGATAGAAAATATATCACCTACAACCACAATTCAAAATATTAATTAATATATGTTTGATCATGTTTGGAAGTTTGAACATTAAGTTGAAGTGGCCAAATAAAAACACCATTAATCCATACTTAGACATTATTGAACTCATGTTCCTTCCCTAACAACATCATAAACTTGATCATGATCCACTAAAACCACACTTTATTTAACGTGCATCTATTTCCATTTTGAAATTGGATGTGGAACCTTTGGATTAAGAGAGACTTATTTCCCTTGTATCACATATCCATCATTTTCACATTCAAGTGCACATCCCTTTGAATCAATGCACAATCCACAAAAAAACATACATTATTTATCCTCTCAATTACTCTAAACAAGAGTGTAACCTTCATGGCAACTATAGAATCATGATACCATGGCATGGATCTATTCACATCAACAAGTGAAGCATTCCATAAGAACATACATCATATTAAATATCAAATATAATTTTTCTATTGAGCATATGTTGCAAAGTATTTTGAAATTTGAGATTCAATTTTCACTCTATAGTCTCTTACCTATGCATCAACCTTACATGATCATGACCTTAATGGCCTAAATGTGATCTGCATTAGTTAACTAATTCAATAGATGATTTGAGATATACTACATCATGACTCATTTGATACCTTCAGATCGCTCATTTTGCATAAGCACCCATGCCATCATGTTCACCGTTTCCATGCCCTATTTCAAAAACACTCCAAATATGCCAAATTCTTGTGTCCTTATGAAGCTGACTCAACTAGTAAAAGAAACATGTTGATTTGAACTACCATGCACATCCATCAAACCAAATCTAGTATTCTATCATATTCTTTGAATGATTCATAGATAAACCCACATCAATGTTGAACAAACAATTATTGTGCTTATGATGATTGACATAAAGATGGTAGTCCTTAATCACATCATGTGATTTCAGGGTGTTGATTCATCCCATCAACACTCAATTTTGCATATCTATACAAGATATGCACAAATAAATACCCTTTCACATACACGTTATCCATCAATAAAACTTTAGTTTTAGTGCACAACACCATAGAAAATAAATAAAATTATGTGTTTATGTGTATGTGGAACTATACAAAATACCTGAAAATAATCCTACTTAAAATGGTAGTACTTTTCTTGTATCTCTCTAGGGAGAAAATGTGTAATTCTTGGTGAATTCTACCACTAAGAATATTATGCCCAACTTAAAGACCTTCTGAGACTCTCTAAGTTGGGAAGCTTTCCACCTAGACCTATGAGAGTGATTGATATATTTATGAATCTAGTTTTTAAAATTCATTGTGGATTCTGAAATAGGGATATTGTCCTCAAGAAAGTCAATCCTATTAGAGGCCACACCTACAAACGATCATAGATTCATAGTCACATGCTCATATATCCTCCATGTGATTGTGATATCTTAAAAATCTAGGTTGTGCAAGATCCATAGGAGAATTCCTATGGCACAATGTAAAACTACCACATTTAGGGCATATTCTTCCACATACACATGTTTTACTAAAATCACATCTTCAAGATTCCTTATGCATAATATCATTGAAATAAAATTGTGTATTGTGGGAGGAGAAGGGTCACCTTACCAATTACTTTTGAAAAAATATACAAATCTATCATAATAGAGTTGGAATTCAATGTGGTACACACAACAACAAGTGCAGTGAACTATGTTGGGCCTAATATACCACAGTTTCAATTTATCAAACATTCTAAAGGAAATCTTGACACCATAATTTCTCTTTTGAAATTCCTCAAATAGTACAATTTTGTCATCTCCATAAAGTTCTTACAATGCTCACGATACATGCATTTGGATAAGTATCACTGCAAAAAATTATTTTTATCTAGTCTAGCATGAGAATGGGATTCCCAACACTCTACAACATTATCTCTAATTCCTTCCATATGTCTATCTATGTTGAGCTATCTGCAAATAAGATCCCAACAAGAAACTTTAGCTTTTTCATCTATATGGATCCTAAATTATTATGCCTTTGCAGTGTTCTTCTTGAAACATGGAGCAATTTTGATGTCACCACTTGACTTATTGAAGTCCTTAATGCCACAACAACAGTTGTAATTTCCCTATGAGAAACTCACAAATTGGGTTTTATTAACTTGCCAGATGAAGAGAATGTGTTTGATACATTCTCATGTGTCTTTACATGTTTAACATCTTGAAAACCCAATAGATTTGTTGCATGTTTTAATTTTTTTTATTATCAATCCATGTAGGATTTGAGCTTATGTAATCACTAAATTTCGGTCAAAAAACAAGTTAATTATTTTATTGACATGCTCTCTAACTATTCGATCAAGGCTCATATCCCCAAATTATTCTCTTGTGTTTGGATCGAAACTTTATAAGAAGTTTCCATCCCTTTGAAAACCACTACAACTCTTAAGGTGACACAGTCCTACAATGGCTAATTAGATTATATATTTGCATGGTTTAATCAATTTAGTGTGCACATGTTAAATACATTACTCGGGGAACCCCACCAAGTAGTTCCCATCATTCCAAGGATGGTACCAAGGGTAAAATGGATTATTTACGGTTCAAGGCCAGGTCAAAATTTCAACAAAAATTATCTCACAAAGTAGGATTTGAACATGATGGGGTAGAAAAAAAACGTTTCCTCTCAACCATTCAAGTTACACCTAATCGACATGCACATGTGTTACATATATAAAACACAATATATAAATAATAAACTAGAGTATAAATAAAAAATATGAATATAATATGCATTAGGGTAGTTTGGTAAAAAATGATCAATACTTCCCTCAATTAGATGCCTCAAATACTCTCCAATTATATGCATTGATGGTTAAGTAATAGGTTGACCTGAATTTTCTTCCTAGTGTTCTCTCAACCCTACTCATCTTTGTAGCATCCTTTCTCTAGCCTTCTCTCATACTTCATCTTCATCAACCCACTGGCAATTATTTTTACTTTTTAAGCATCTCACATTCCCCATCTTGATTGCTAATTAAAATGTGGATTAATATTACATTTGACACAATTTTCCTCTATTTGTTTTATCCACAATGACAACATAACTAAGTGACATGACAGTCATTTCGTGCAAAGGTTTTTTTTACTATGAAAATTCATTAACATTTTCATTATTTATAAGGTACAACAATACCTTGATTGAGGTATTTTTTACCATTTTTGTTTGAAAACATTGATCAAGATATTATTTTCAACCCAACAAAACGTCAATTTAGGTATTTTTATAATTTTTTTCTAAAACCTTGATCGATATATTTTAATTAATCCAATGAGACCTCAATCAATGTGTTTTGAAAACTTTATTTTTTTGTATGCTCTAGGAAATTATATTACTTTTTTCATGTCCTCTCCCCTCATCTCAACAATGGAGAGGACGCGACTACACTGTTGCTACTGTCAAGACAGGCAATATATCCCCATGAACATAACATAAAATACATATGTAGAAGTATAATTCATTAAAATACAATGGAAGCAAAAAAACATTCAACATGTTCATGATAATTTAAAACAAATACAGTTGCAGAACTTAAATACACAAGAAGATAGTTATCTTGAGAAGAATCTTCCCTGCAACTAGCTATGTTATTGCAACATTCCACCCAACCATAGGCCAGTGTGCTCATCAATATCTCAGCACCACTGCCACCCTTGAGATGGGCATGATTTCCACAAGGAACTAGGGAACAACAAAATTACACACAACAATACCATACACCCATGGTCAAGCCAATACACAGTTGGGTTTCACAGACTGTCTAGCCAAGCCAATAAACAATTGGGTTTCACGGGCTACTAAGAAAACACGCTAATAACATATGGGTTCCTTGGACTTACTCATCCAATGCAACAATCACATCCAAACATAGTCAAACAATCTAACAGACGGGTTCCTTGGACTTACTCATCCAAGCCAACAAAAGGATGCACTTCACAGCCAAATACAAATTTTGGGTTTGTAGAAAAATGCTTGGAAACCACAAACGGAAATGGCAGATGGGGAAAACACCATGGGTGAGAAATACTATTTCAAGAAATGTCCTTGGGCTTCACAGGGGAAAAAATACCTCCCCAAACACCCCAAATGTGGAGCTATCTTCCCAGCCAATAAGCATAACCAAAAATGGGTTCCCATCTTGGAGAACAATGAGGAAAAAGCATAAAATCATGAGGGAAATGCATAGCAATCTCCAGCTATGCGAGGAAAGGAAAAATGACCTCTTAAAATAGCCAAATCGTGATTCCCTATTTCACATTCAATCATTAATACTAAAAATGGGTTTTCCCATCCATGTAAAGGAGGAAACCACAAAACAATGTGAAGGAGAAATCCCAACCACTAAGCATTATAGAAACGAATTCCCAGCCATGGAGAGAATGAAGAAAACTATCGAAAACATGAAGGGAAATGCACGGGATCTCCAGCTGCGCAAGAGAGAAAAATGTAAGGGTGAATAATGGCTTAGGCCTACATTTCCAAGTATTTACTTGCCCCATAAGTCAAAATTCGTTTTCCCAAAAATGGGTGGCTTCCCCAATACGAATTTGACTGCCATTCTCCTCCCATGGGCATTAACCACCTCAACCAATTTCTGGAAGAAATAAATGACTGGGCACAAAAGACAAAATGGGTAGTTGACAGCTTTGTGGGTTCTCCCATTGACATTTGGATTTACCCTATTGGCTCAAGGGTTTGAATACCCCCCCCCCCACCCTATTCCTTGTGAAATCATGCCCCTGTCTCTTTAATGTTTCATTGACATAGCTAGTTGTGGGTATTTNATTGCATAGTTACATGATGTCAAAAATTATATTGTGCCATCAACTAGCACGATAACCATCAGCATTGATTTTAATTGTTGAAACATAAAACACTAAATCCATGGTGGGGCCTTTTCCTTGAGCTCCACACCATGATTTAATAACGTTATTTACATCATATATAATTTAATGCAATTGGGGTCAAAACTGGGGTATTACATTCCCCTCCCTCTTACAACAACACTATCCTCAGTGCTTTTCAAAATGGAACAAAAATGGATGTTCCAATCACATGGAATCCTCCAGCTCCCACGTAGCATCATCAGGATCGTAGTGCTTCCTATGCACCTTTACTTGTCCAATGGAAATATCTAGAATTCCTCTTTGGTTCCACTACATGGTTGTCTTATATACGAACTCTTCCAAGTCCTTGATTGCATGCATCAACACCCACCACTGGATCTTTTCTGGGTCTTGGAGAATCCTTCTCCTAAGCTTGGAACATTTCCAATGTATTTGGCAACCAACAATACCTATGATCAAGCCCCAAGCAATGAGTCAATTCTCATGTTAGATTCACAATATTTTTCAAAATCATAGATGAATCATGTGAACATGTATCTTGACATAAAATCAACAAGAAGTTGCCAAGTGAACCAAATACTTATCTGCATAAGTATCTTCTTTTGGATCCACCGATATCTGACTTGGCTTTATCCAACCATGGTACCCACAAACCACCCCACACAAACATGGTACCTCTTCTCTGCTATATAGTCCTTTGAGCGTACCCACCCTTCCGGTGCTCTCTAGGGCATCCATTAAAAGGTAGCCAAGTTTTTGCAAGACTTGGATCACCTGTGACAATATCTCTCAACTGAGATCTGACAGCTCCGTTCCAGATCCTAACACCTCCTCTAGGTGCTCACTAAGATCAGGTGCTTCCTTTCCGGACACCATAATGAATTAACTCACATGTTAGATTCATTCCTATAGGATGCAATCTATAACAATGTTTTCAAAACCATGGCTTCATCATATGCTCATGTGTATTTACAGATAATAAACAACAACAAAATATTGATAAGTAAACCAAATACTTATATGTATAGCATCTCTCAACTAAGATCTTGGTCACTCCCACTTCAGAGCATAACACCTCCTTGGGCGCTCAATGGAAACTCTGGTTGAACGGCCTAGCACCTCCTCCAAGTGCTCACCAATGCTTAGGAGATTCCTTTCCATACACCATAATACCTAGGGGTTATTCTCTTCACGGATCCACCACTCTTGTGGCAATCTCCTTACGACATGAATGGGTGTGGAAAGAAGTCTAACCGAATGTCTCACACCTTGGGCGTCCCCAGTGATGTATACCGGTGCCTAGCTGGCTGGGGGAAGAAGCCATGTACCCAATTACATCCTTCTAGAGGTGCCATCTATCCCAAACACATCCTTCTGAGATGCTATGTACCCCAAGTACATCCTTCCGAGGAGCTATGTTCCCTAAGTACATCCTTCCGAGAATCCATGTACCCCAAGGGCGTACTTTCATCATCTCACCTGCATTACATATAAGCATGTAGTTCACATGATATGTCATCATAAAAATTTCAATCATAGATTTCAAATATATTTCATGCATACATTATTTTCCAAATATCAAACAATCAATAACATTGATAGTTAAATAAAAATCTGAATTCGCGGTTCTGCTAATTCCCACAAAAAAAAAAAAAAAAAAATCATATTTTTGCAACCATGAGGCCATCCTCATATTGTTTGGATTTTGCAAGTGGGAGTACTTATACCCTACTTACACATGCTTCCCAAAACCTAGACATCCATATACAACATGTCATTTGGACACCATTTTATATCATCCAAACAATTAATAGCATTCAACCAGAAAATTTGAAATCTGAAATTTAAAATCTGTTCTATTTAGAGGTTAGATTTCAGTCATGATATCCTTCTCATATCACATGGCAGATTTCTGCCTTGGTTTCATTGGGTACAACCATACTTCTAATTTCAATTCATTCTTCCTGCGGTCCTCAGGAATTTTTGATATGTGTGTATATATGCATGAGGTTCACCTCCTCATGGAACTACAGGTTCGCATGCAAACCTCCTCAACCCATACATATACTCAAATTTACGTGCAGAATATCCTTCAGTGAACTTCCTATAATATCCTACAAGTCCCATTGAAGTTCTTACATCTGTCACCTTTCTTGGACCAGGCCAACTCATAATGGCCTCAATCCTTACAGGGTCTACATATATTCCTTTATCTGAGATAATGTGACCCAAATAATGAATTCTATCTCTATAGAAGTCATAGTTGTTCAACCCTGCATATACCTGATGCTTCTTGAGTAATTTCAAAATCAACCTCAATGGTTCCACATGTTCTTCCTCATTCTTAGAATAAGTAAGAACATCACCAAGGAAAACAAGAACAAACTTGTCCAAGTACCTGCTGAAGACACTATTCATAAGGCACATAAATGTAGCTGGTGCCTCTGTGAGACCAAATGGTACCACTACAACCTCATAAGGTCCATACCTTGTTCTGAAGGCTATATTAGGAATATCTTCATATTTGATACTTACTTAATTGTGACCATACCTCATGTCACCCTTGGAAAATACCCTTACTCCTCTCATTTGATCAAAGAGATCATCAATCCTAGGTAAAGGATATTTTTTCTTCTGAGAGACATTGTTCATATTTATGTAACAAATACACAACCAGAGTGTATCATATTTATTTTTCACAATTAGAAATGATGCTCCTCAAGGGGACATACTTGGCCCGATGTACTTCTTCTCAAACCATTCTTGCAGCTGCATCTTCAGCCCTAGCAATTCTGGTGCACTCATCCTGTAGGGTGTCTTGGACATTGGTGCTGCTCCTGGCACAAGTTCAATTTTGAAATCAGTGTCCCCATTTAGAGGAAGCCTTGGAAATTCATCAGGAAAAACATCCCTAAATTCCTGCAACACATGAAAGTCCTTCAACCTAGGGGTTTCATTATCTGCTGCCTCCAAAACATGAGCTACATACACTCTACAACCTTTCCCACTGAAATTCTTCAGCTGCATTGCTGAAATATGCCTACTGGAGATCACTTTTGGAATTTATTTCACAACCTTTATGTTTCCTTCTTCATCAAAGCACTCAATAGTCTTTTTGTAACAATCAATATTTTCTCTATGTGATTCCAACCAATCCATTCCAATGAGGACATCATAGGATTCAAGTGTTGATGTATTTGTAACTTTGGAAGATATTCTGATGTATATTATCATTGTATGTTGTTGTACCCCCATTGGGGATGTGTGTTACCCCTTTACAATATGTCCAAATTGTGTCTAGACCTTGAGGTACAACGTATGTTGTAAGTTGGGGCAGTAGTCCCCAGTGTAACATCATGCAATATGTAATTATGGTCTCTTTAGGAGAAGTGGGCCCCATATGAGATGACATGTAGGCTCGGGTCTTATATTTGTTCAGTGACATGAAAGGGTATAAATAGGGAGGTGCTCTCCCTCACTTAAACATCACACACACTCTCTAAGGTGCATGAGAGAGAGAGAGTAAGAGGAGGAGAGAAATATAGCTACTGAACATTTCTTATTACTTCTTTTGATCATCTTACTATTCTGAAGAAGTTTGCAGGGTTTTCTCCTTTATGGTTTCCCCGATGAAAATATTTGTGTCTTTTGTATCTTTTATATATTATACATTTTTTGTACTTGTTATTCTTTCAGATAAAGATCATAGATAATCTAATCATATCTTAAGAAAATCTAACATGGTATCAGAGCTTCTTTGAAAGAAGGCACTGTGCAGCTGTGGGAACTAGGGCTTCCTAGTTGAAGGTGTTCTATCCACAAATCATCAAGAAATGAGGGGTAATATAAATCAACTCATTAGGGTGCATCTGTTGGTGGTAGCATTTTCTAAATCAGATAATTTTCGCTGTGCAGTCGAAATACAACTATAATGGCAACTAATGGAAATTAGGGTTTCATGCCCAAAAACCCTAGAAGACTGAATTTAGTTATTCTATAAATTTCACTATAACACGATATTGGAGAAGGATCAAAAGATGAAACGTTTACAAGCTACAGATAAATTCTTATTGTACCTTTTGTAAAAGTTTCAACCTCATATTCACTATACTTCAGGAGATATGGTTCCTCCAAATTAGGGTTCCAGCCTCCTTGAGAATACAGTCATAAACATGTGACCTAGGGAGATTTTCTATATCTCAGGCTAGGAAGGTACAAATGAAATTGTGCAAGATTTTGTAGGTAGGGAATGGACTGTAGTTTCTATGGTACGATTTTAAGACTTAGAATGTGAAACAGTGACACGTGTAAGTCTGTACAAGTTCTATATTATGAATAGTCCCCAAAATAGTCACCTTGGGAAAATCAACATAAGTCCCACTTGGAGAATCCATTTATGCTCTAACTAGTGGAGTTGGAAAGAAGAAATATCAGGATATATTAGTGAGAAATTTCAGACTATAAGGATCCAAAAATTTGGATATATAGAAGAATCAATTTCAGACATTTATGCAAAAGAAATTGGAAAAATAGGGCTTACTGTTTCGAGAGCTTCCCACCACTATTTTTAGAAAAGAAGTACATTCGATAGCTCACCTTTAAGAGACCAATATTTCTATCCAATTATAAGTTTGAAATACCAAGTTTGAAAATTTAGGGTTTCTCTGACAAACCCTAGATCAGTCAGCTCCAGAACTAGGTCAGACACCTCAAATTGGCAAGATCTAATTTTTTGTTATTTACATTTGAGGTTCTCATTTCAAAATGACTAATCACACCCAATTTGATGACAATATTGGTGAATCTGACAACTTATGAGTATGGAAGTATAGGACTGCTGTAATCCTTGAAGAAATTGACTTGGATCAATATTTCAATAAGGAAGTTCTAAGATCCAAAGGGAGATGAGGCTAAGGCTAGAGCTAAGAGAATCATTGTAGATTCTATTAAATACCATCTCATCCTTCATGTGTCATCCTTGAAGAAACCAAAAGGAAGTGTTTGATGCTACGATGAAGCAATCGAAAAAGAATAAGATATTGTTATAACCACCTTGAATGGCCTCCCAAGATCATGGGATTCATTCATTCAAGGAATGTGTTCTGGAAGGAAATTATTACCTTCAGCAGACTCTGGGAAGAGTTCACACAAGAAGAAGCTCAACTCATAATAAGAGAAGAGAAGATGGGAGCAACTGAATATCAAGCTCTCACGATTCAAAGAAGATCCCTCAAGCGATGAGGAATATGAAGGACTCAATTCTTGAATAACCTCTTATCCATCTTAGCATTTAGATAAGAAATGATGTTGTTATGAATGAAGAAGATGATGAAGCTGAAGGCCCAACAAGGAGTCTACCCACTAAACAAATAAATATAAGTATTCAATTGTCATTTCACGATATTTTTTGGTTATACATTGGTTTATATTCAATTGATGTTTGAGTATTTTTCATTTATACTACTGAATTGCACATAATGTGTAAGAATTCAATGATGGTGTACACCATTCCATTACTACTTATCTAGATTGAAACCTATTTGCTGGAATATTAGGAGGAGTACATACTCTTAATAACATTGGGGTATAATGCATCTAGAAGTTACAATATGTATACATGATATGGATGAATGTTGTAGCATTGGCTAAAATAATTGCATGGCTATGTGACATATATTTGTCACTATTAATATGTTTTTGGGAATTATGATATGTTTCTAATCATGCAAGTGAACTTGACTTGTAGATCATTCCAAAGAACAAGTAATGATAGTTCAGAAGAGGAACCTGAAGCTTGTTGAATTTTTAATGGTTATATCATATCTTAAAACATTTAGCATCATAACAGAATAACCATAAGCCAAAGGATCACTGAAATATAGACAAGCACAACCATACAAAAAGAACACAACGATTTATCCTAGGAAAACCCTAAAGGGAAAAACCCAGCAAAAGCTTCCTCAATATAGATGCCCCAAAAAGATAAAAGATAAAACCAAAAGAGTGATCAAATACTAATCCTCCTCCTTCTCCAACTACTTCTCTCTCCTTCACTAATGCGCTACACAAGTGAGTGTGTGTGTTCCAAATGAGGAGCACCACACCTCTATTTATATTCATATGTTCACTTTAATAATTAAATCTGACATGTAGGCTCGAGTTAATCATGTAGGCTCGAGTTACACATGTAGGCTCAAGTAACCACACCGGGGTGCTAATGACCCACCTTTATAATTAGAGGGGACTATCTTATCACTCTTATTAGTTCTTCTGATTAGAAGCATTGGGGTACAAAGTAATACAAGTGGTTCTCTCGGTAGGACCATCGGGGACCACAAAAGATACATATAGAATATTCTTCGAAGTTACAATATTTCAACACTCCCCCTTAACGAGAAGGGTATTCTACAACATCAACAACAACAATGGTAGGAGAGAGATAGAGGAAATCCTCAACATCATCAGGGTAACACATCTATAAATCATTGGAATCTTTTCAACATCATATAGTCTTTGTCTTCAATCTTCAATGATATCAACTCTTTGATCAGAATTAACATCTTCAGCACTTTGACCTTTCGATCAACAACAACATCTTCAGAACTTTGACCTTTCGATCAACAACATCTTCAGCACTTTGACCTTTCGATCAGCAACATCTTCAGCATTTTGACCTTTCGATCAGTAACATCTTTAGCACTTTGACCTTTCGATCAGCAACAACATCTTCAACACTTTGACCTTTCGATCAAAAACATCATCGTCATCATACTCTGATATTTCGATCAGAAACATCATCATCAAAATATCATCATCATCAAAACATCATCATCATCAAAACATCAACATGATCCTTCCTTTCGGAATTACGGGATCAACACATTTGTGGTACTCAGACGATCCTTCCTTTCGGAATTACGGGATTTAGGTATTTACGGAGTTACCAACGATCCTTCCTTTCAAAATTATGGGATCAACACATCTGTGGTACTCAGATGATCCTTCCTTTCGAAATTATGGGATTTAGGTCTTTACAGAGTTACCAACAATCCTTTCGGAATTACAGGATCAACACATCTGTGGAACTCAGACGATCCTTCCTTTCAGAATTATGGGATGAAGTCTTTACGGAGCTACCAACGATCCTTCCTTTCGGAATTATGGGATCCACATATTTGTGGAACTCAGACAATCCTTCCTTTCGAAATTATGGGATCAACACATCTTTGGAACTCAAACAATCCTTCCTTTCGGAATTATGGGATCAAGTATTTATGGAGCTACCAAAGATCCTTCCTTTCGGAATTATGGGATCAACACACGTTCTTGAGTACTGAAGTCACTGGATCACTTATGGACATATGTCCCAGGATGATACAATCCCTCTTTATTCTCGAGGATTGGGGTCTGCGGAACACTTTAGGGAAAGTTCCCAAGGATGATACAATCCCACTACAACATCACTACTCCCCCTTTCGGGGAAGGTCTTTCCAAACCACAGCAAGCTTGTCTCGAAAGTGTTCGAACTTTACTTGCGATAGAGGCTTTGTCAACACATCAGCAACTTGTTCATCAGTACTCACATACTAGAGGTTTATGGCTCCTTTCTGCATCATATCTCGAATGTAGAAATACATGATTTCTATGTGCTTTGATCTGTCGTGGAACACAGGGTTCTCTATCATCTTTATACAACTTTGGTTGTCACATAGAATCACAGTAGTGTCCAACTCTAGGTTGAATAATCCTGACATCAGCTTTTGAAGCCATATGGCTTCACAACTAGTAGATCAAGCTGCTATATATTCTGCTTTGGTTGTTCTCATAGCAACACTGGATTGTTTTCTGCTAAACCATGAAATCATAGCAGATCCCAGACTATAACATCCACCTGATGTGCTTTTTCTGTCTGAGATACTTTCGACCCAATCTACATCTGTATAACCATACAATCTATACTCATGTCTATTATCATAGTATAGACCAAATTCTATAGTCCCTTTCAAATATCTCATCACATGGCTATTATCATAGTATAGACCAAAGTCTATAGTCCCTTTCAAATATCTAGGTTGAACTAGATATTGACTTAAGGTGTTCATAGCAAAACAAATGTCTGGTCTGGTATTTGTTAAGTACATAAATGACCCAATGATTTGTATGTAATGATTCACATCCACTAACTCTGATGATTCATCAGTTAACATCTTTAGGTTGGAATCCATGGGTGTGGCTAAGGCTTTGCATTCCAACATATTGAATCTTTTCAATATCTCAAATGCATACTTTCCCTGGTTGAGAAATATTCCTTCTGAACTTTTCCATACTTCTAGACCTAGTAAATAGTGCATTAACCCAAGGTATTTCATCTCAAATTCTTCTGTTAGTTTCTTCTTGCTTTCCATAATCTATTTCTCATTCCCTGTCAGGAATAACTCATCCACATATAGTAGTGGGATTACAGGTTCATCTTCAAAAACCTTGAGGTAAAGGTTAGGATCAGCTTTACTGTTGGTAAAACCCATGCTTGACAAAAAACTATCTATCCTTTCATACCAATCTCGAGGATCTTGTTTAAGACCATACAAGGCCTTCTTCAACTTGCATATGTGAGCATGTCTATCTTCAACTTCAAATCCTTGTGGTTGTTCTATGTATACTTCTTCTTCGATCACAACATTCAAAAATGTTGTTTTCACATCCATCTGGTGTAAATCCCACTTCATCATGGATGCAAGTTCCATGCTAGCTCTAATCGAAGTATACCATGCTACTAGGGAAAATGTTTCTTCATAGTCAATTCCCTCTTTCTGAGAGAATCCTCTAGCCACAAATCTTGCTTTATACTTCTCGATACTCCCATCAGCTGCATGATTTATTTTGTATATCCATTTGGAGGATACTATACTCTTCCCTTCTGGTTTGGGAACTATATCCCATACATCATTCTTTATTATTCTTTCATCATAACATCTTCCATGAGTTCGTTTTGTCAGGTCATCAACATATCCTAGTCTGCTGCATTCAACCTTGAAGGTTGGAGCCAACTTTACTCTTGGTAAAGTCTCGATCCATCAGGAAGTTATCCATCATGTCGTATCATGTCGAACTCAGATATCTTCTGTAGACAATCCCCCTGAAGTGGAGTATCATCTTCCCTCTTCATTATGTATAGGTGGTTCTATTCTTGATATATACTTCATGTGGGTCTGGTCAATAGAGTATGTCATGTCATAGTCTATTCTTCACGAACCTTTCTTTGTACAATTGTTCTAGTAGATTCATGTGGAAGATAATACGGAATTCCCTTCAGCTCTTGAAACCATATCATAGACATCATTCCCCATGATTGGCTGTTACTCTTTGATCATAACTTATTTCATATCCAGAAAGGTTAGCATCAATGATGTCACCCAACTGTGTTACACAACTAGAGTGTGTTTGAGGCCTCTTACTTTGGTTTGGAAGTCTCGCCATTCTTTTCTTGATCTTGAGTTATCTCTCGTACCCATGGTGGTATTAATCCTTCAAGGTGGATCTACCACTGTCTGAAGCTCTTTCTTCCGTCATGATGTCTCTGACCCTAGGAGTTTTGGATTCATGTTTATTGAGTTGTCATCACTTATTCTTCGGAACAAGTCTCATCCTTCTTTTCTTGTAGGCAGTTGTACAGGACCTTTCCTAAAATTCAAATGCACCAGTTGCATGGTTAGGACTACTTCATTAAACATATGCATAATGACAAATTCTTATGCATCATGCAACTGTTTAGCTAATACAACATTCATCCATATCTCACGGAAACTTTCTAGATGCCTTCCATCTCTACCATGACATCATTGAGATTGTGCACTAATCTAATATGTCAGCAAAGAGGTTTCATTATAGATAAGTAGTAATGGAGAGTTGTATAGCACCATGAGCTACTTACCCATCACATGCATATTAGTAGTATACTATCATTAATGCAAACAATATTATCATGCATAACAAAACAATATCATTTAATGACAATTGAATACTTATCATTTATTCATTTCGTGGGTAGACTCCTTGATCATTCTGCTTCATCATCTTATTCATTCATGAAATCATCATTTCTTATCCAAATGATAAGATGGATAAGAGGTTCTTTAAGAATTGAGTTCGTCATATTCCTCATTGCTTGAGGTATCTTCTTTGAATGGTGAGAGCTTGATCTTCAAGTGCTCCCATCTTCTTCTTCTCTTCTTATGATTCGAGCTTCTTCTTCTTCTTCCCAGAGTCTAGTGAAAGTAATCACTTTCTTCTGGCACACATTCCTTGAATGAATGAATCCTATGATCCTAGGAGACCATTCAAGGTGGTTATCACCACTTCTGCATTCTCCACTTCTTCTTCTACCACTTCAAGTTGTACTATATTCTAGATCTTCACATTCTTCAACTGTTTTTCAAAGCCATCTTTTGATTTATGTTCTTATTTTCAAATAGCTTGATCAAGGAATCAAACTTCTTCGGTGTCTTTAGGGAAGACACTTGTGGTACAAGTTGATCTGTGATTGAATCAACAATGATATTCTTTAGAGAGATCAAATACATCCATGCTTGGAAGTTTTCAACTTCACCAAGCTTATCATCAAGCTGATTGAGAAACTCAAATGAAAATAGCAAAAGATTAGATCTTACCGATTTGAGGTGTCCGTCCTGGTTCCGGAGTTGGCTGATCTAGGGTTTGTCAGAAAAACCCTAATTTTTAAAACTTGGAATATTTTAGATCTGATTGGATATAAATATATATCCCTTCAATTTGATCTGTCCAATGTACTCCTTTTCTGAAAACAGTGGAGGGAAGCTCCCGGAACAGGAAGCCCTAGTTTTCCAAATACTTCTGCAGAAATGCTTGTTACTGTTTCTGTAGTATCACTGAAATTAATGATCCTATGTGTCTAAAATTTAGTATTGAGGTAGCCTCACATGTCCGTGTTCCAACGCCATAGGTTTCATCAGAATTTGTTTCACCAATTGGGACTTATGGTCATTTTCCCAAGGTGACCTGTTACAGGACTGTTCAGAACAACGAAGTTATACGGACTTCCACATGTCACTAGTTCATTGTCTGAGTCTGAAACACAAAAAACATAAATTAAATTCCGTACCCTTTCTGGGGCATCTTAATAAATATCATTTGAACCTGTGTAGCTCAAGATATAGAAATTTTCCCCAGGTGTCCTGTTTAGGGATGAATTCTGGAAGAGGTTGGAACCTGAACTTGGAGGGATCATATCTCCTAGAATATAGTAAATCAGAGGCTGAATTTTGGACACAGTGTACATAAAGATTTTATATTCAGCCTCTGAAAGTTATCGCTCTTGAACCTTCTCCAATCTCTAGATATAGAGAATGTACCAAAACTTTTCATTTTTAGTATTTAGGGATTTTCTAGCTCAGGGTCAAACTAGGGTTTGACTTTCCTGGAGTTTCACCCAACCAAAAATATTGAACCAGGTCTCTAAAATTTGATTTTGATAAGGAGAGAAATCATATGCTGGGATCACTCAAAAATTTCTCTTTTGCAAGAAGCCCTAATTTTCTGCACCGAAAACTGAAAATGCTCGAAATCCAATTCTGCTTCGACAGAAAGATGCATCCTTCAATGGAGAGTCAACCTAGCCTTATTTTGCTGAGGGATTATGGAGAGAGAATCAAAAAGTAAGAATCCTTAGCTTCTATATCTGCACAATGTCTTATTTTAGGGTGGCTCTGATACCATGTTGAATTTTTAATGGTTATATCAGATCTTAAAACATTTAGCATCATAATAGCATAACCATAAGCCAAAGGATCACTGAAAGATAGACAAGCACAAACATACAAAAAGAACACAAAGATTTATCCTGGGAAAACCCTAAAAGGAAAAACCCAGCAAAATCTTCCTCAATATAGATGCCCCAAAAATATAAACGATAAAACCAAACGAGTGATCAAAGACTGATCCTCCTCTTTCTCCAGCTACTTCTCTCTCCTTCACTAATGTGCTACACAAGTGAGTGTGTGTGTTCCAAATGAGGAGCACCACACCTCTATTTATATTCATCCGTTCACTTTAATAATTAATTCCAACATGTAGGCTCGAGTTAATCATGTAGGCTCGAGTTACACATGTAGGGTCAAGTAACCACATTGGGGTGCTAATGACCCACCTTTACAATTAGAGGGGACTACCTTATGACTCTTATTAGTTCTTCTGATTAGAAGCATCGAGGTATAAATTAATACAAGTGGTTCTCCTGGTAGGACCATCGGGGACCACAAAAAGATACATATAGAATATTCTTTGAAGTTACAATATTTCAACACTCTCCCTTAACGAGAAGGGTATTCTACAACATCAACAACAACGATAGTAGGAGAGAGATAGAGGACATCATCAACATCATCAGGGTAAAACATCTATAAATAATTGGAAGCTTTTCAACATCATATAGTCTTTGTCTTCAATCTTCAACGACAGCAACTCTTTGATCAGCATCAAAATCTTCAGCACTTTGACCTTTCGATCAACAACAACATCTTTAGCACTTTGACCTTTCGATCAGCAACATCTTCAGCACTTTGACCTTTCGATCAGCAACATCTTCAGCATTTTGACCTTTCGATCAGCAACATATTCAGCACTTTAACCTTTCAATCAGCAAAAATATCTTCAGCACTTTGACATTTTGATCATAAACATCATCATCATCATACTATGATCTTTCAATCAAAAACATCATCATCATCAAAACATCAACATGATCCTTCCTTTTGGAATTACGGGATCAACACATTTGTGGTACTCAGACCATCCTTCCTTTAAGAATTACAGGATTTAGGTCTTTATGGAGTTACCAATGATCCTTCCTTTCATAATTACAAGATCAACACATCTGTGGTACTCAGACGATCCTTCCTTTTGGAATTACAGGATTTAGGTCTTTACAGAGTTACCAACGATCGTTCCTTTTGGAATTACAGGATCAACACATTTGTGGAACTCAGACAATCCTTCCTTTCGGAATTATGGGATCAACACATCTGTGGAACTCAGACAATCCTTCCTTTCAGGATTATGGGATCAACACATCTATGGAACTCAGATAATCCATCCTTTTTAAATTACGGGATCAAGTCTTTACGGAGCTACCAATGATCCTTCCTTTCGGAATTACGAGATCAACACACGTTCTCAAGTACCGAAGTCACCGGATCACTTATGGACATATGTCCTAGGATGATACAATCCCTCTTCATTCTTGAGGACCGAGGTCCCCGGATCACTTTAGCGCAAGTTCCTGGGGATGATACAATCCCACTGCAACATCACTACTCCCCCTTTCGAGGAAGGTCTTTTCAAACCACACCAAGCTTGTCTCGAAAGTGTTCGAACTTTACTCGGGACAGAGGCTTTGTCAACACATCAGCAACTTGTTCATCAATACTCACATACTAGAGCTTTATGGCTCCTTTCTGCATCATATCTTGAATGTAGAAATACCTGATTTCTATGTGCTTCGATCTATCATGGAACACAGGGTTCTCTGTCATCTTTATACAAATTTGGTTGTCACATAGAATCACGGTAGTGTCCAACTCTAGGTTGAATAATCCTGACATCAGATTTCGAATCCATATGGATTCACAACTAGCAGAGCAAGCTGCTATATATTTTGCTTCGGCTATGCTTAGAGCAACACTAGATTGTTTTCTGCTAAACCATGAAATCATAGCAGATCCCAAACTATAACATCCACCTAATGTTCTTTTTCTGTCTGAGATACTTTTGGCCCAATCTGCATCTGTATAACCATACAATCTATACTCATGGCTATTATCATAGTATAGACCAAAGTCTATAGTCCCTTTCAAATATCTCATCGCATGTTTTACAGCTACCAAGTGAACCCATCTAGGTTGAACTAGATATTGACTTAAGGTGTTCACAGCAAAACAAATGTCTGGTCTGGTATTTGTTAAGTACATAAATGACCCAATGATGTATCTGTAATGAGTCACATCCACTAAATCTGATGAGTCATCAGTTAACAACTTCAGGTTGGAATCCATGGGTGTGGCCAAGGCTTTACATTCCAACATATTGAATCTTTTCAATATCTCAACTGCATACTTTCCTTGGTTGAGAAAGATTCCTTCTGAACTTTTCCATACTTCTAGACCTAGGAAATAGTGCATTAACCCAAGGTCTTTCATCTCAAATTATTCTGCTAGTTTCTTCTTGCTTTCCATAATCTGTTTCTCATTCCCTGTCAGGAATAAGTCATCCACATATAGTAGTAGGATGACATGTTCATCTTTGACAACCTTGAGGTAAAGGTTAGGATCAACTTTACTCTTGGTAAAACCCATGCTTGACAGGAAACTATCTATCCTTTCATACCAAGCTCGAGGAGCTTGTTTAAGACCATACAAGGCCTTCTTCAACTTGCATACGTGAGTATGTCTATCTTCAACTTCAAATCCTTGTGGCTGTTCTATGTATACTTCTTCTTCGATCACACCATTCAGAAAGGTTGTTTTCACATCCATCTGGTGTAAGTCCCACTTCATCATGAATGCAAGTGCCATGATAGCTCTAATTGAAGTATACCGTGCTACTGGGGAAAATTTTTCTTCATAGTCAATTCCCTCTTTCTAAGAGAAACCTATGGTCACAAATCTTGCTTTATACTACTTGATACGCCCATCAGCTGCATGCTTTATTTTGTATATCCATTTGGAGGATAACCCTTCCCTTCTAGTTTGGGAACTATATCCCATACATCATTCTTTATTATTCTTTCATCATAGCATCTTCCATGAGTTCATCTTGTCAGGTCATCAACATATCCTAGTCTTCTACATTCAACCTTGAAGGTTGGAACCCACTTTACTCTTGGTAAAATCTCAATCCATCAGGAATCTATTCATCATGTCGTATCATGTCGAACTCAGATATCTTCTGTAGTCACTCCCCCTGAAGTGGAGTATCATCTTCCCTCTTCATTTTGTATAGGTGGTTCTATTCTTGATATATACTTCTAGTGGGTCTGGTCAATAGAGTATGTCATTTCATAGTCTATTCTTCATGAACCTTTCTTTGTACACTTGTTTTGGTAGATTCATATGCAAGATACTACGAAATTCCCTTCAGTTCTCGAAACCATATCGTAGACATCATTCCCCATGATCGAATGCTACTCTTTGATCATAAATTCTTTCATATCCAGAAAGTTTAACATCAATGATGTCACCCAACTATGTTACACAACTAGAGTGTGTTCGAGGCCTCTTACTTTGGTTTGGAAGTCTCGACATTCTTTTCTTCATCTTGAGTTATCTCTCGTACCCATGGTGGTATTCATCCTTCGAGGTGGATCTCCCACTCTCTGAAGCTCTTTCTTCCATCACAATGTCTCTAACCTTGGGAGCTTCAGATTCATGTTTATTGAATTGTCATCACTTGTTCTTCGGAACAAGTCTCATCCTTATTTTCTTGTAGGTGGTTGTACAGGACCTTTCTTACAATTCAAATGCACCATTTGCATGGTTAGGACTATTCCATAAAACATATGCATAACGACAAATTCTTATGCATCATGCAACTATTGAGCCAATACAACATTCATCCATATCTCACAGAAACTTTCTAGATGCCTTCCATCTCTACCATGACATCGTTGAGATTGTGCACTAATCCAATATGTCAGCAAAGAGGTTTCATTCTAGATAAGTAGCAATGGAGAGTTGTATAGCACCATGAGCTACTTACCCATCACATGCATATTAGTAGTATATTGTCATTAATGCAAACAATCTTATCATGCATAACACATCAACTGAATATAATCAAATGCATAACAAAACAATATCATTAAATTACAATTGAATACTTATCTTTTATTCATTTCATGGGTAGACTCCTTCTTTATCATTCTGCTTCATCATCTTCTTCATTCACGAAATCATCATTTCGTATCCAAATGATAAGATGGATAAGAGGTTCTTCAAGAATTGAGTTCTTCATATTCCTCATCACTTGAGGGATATTCTTTGAATGGTGAGAGCTTGATCTTCAAGTGCTCCCATATTCTTCTTCTCTTCTTATGAGTCGAGCTTCTTCTTCTTCTTCCCAGAGTCTGGTGAAAGTAATCACTTTCTTCTGGCACACATTCCTTGAATGAATGAATCCTATGATCCTAGGAGACCATTCAAGGTGGCTATCACCACTTCTAAATTCTCCACTTCTTCTTCTACCGCTTCAAGTTGTACTATATTCTAGATCTTCACATTCTTCAACTGTTTTCTCAAAGCCATCTTCTAATTTATGTTCTTATCTTAAAATAGCTTGATCAAGGAATCAAACATCTTTGGTGTCTTTAGGGAAGACACTTGTGGTACAAGTTGATCTATGATTGAATCAACAATGATCTTCTTCAGAGAGATCAAATACTTCCATGCTTGGAATTTGTCAACTTCACCAAGCTTATCATCAAGCTGATTGAGAACCTCAAATGGAAATAGCAAAAGATTAGATCTTACTGATTTGAGGTGTCCGTCCTGGTTCTAAACTTGGCTGATCTAGGGTTTGTCAGAGAAACCCTAATTTTCAAAACTTGGAATATTTCAGATCTGATTGGATATAAATATATATCTCTTCAATTTGAGCTATCCAATGTACTCCTTTTCTGAAAACAGTGGAGGGAAGCTCCCGGAATAGGAAGCCCTAGTTTTCTGAATTCTTCTGTAGAAATGCTTGTTACTATTTCTGCGGTATCACAAAAATTAATGCTCCTCTATGTATGAAATTTTTCACTAAGGTAGCCTCATATGTCCCTGTTCCAACACCATAGGTTTGATCAGAATTTGTTTCACCAATTGGTACTTATGGTCATTTTCCCAAGGTGCCCTGTTACAGGATTGTTCAGAACATTGAAGTTGTAAGGACTTCCACGTATCATTAGTTCATTTTCTGAGTCTAAAACTCAGACCACAGAAAGTAAAATCTGTACCCTTTCTGGGACAGCTTTCAAAATCTCATTTGGACCCTTTTTGCTCAAGATATAGAAATTTTCCCCAGGTATCCTATTTAGGGATGAATTCTGGAAGAGGCTAGAACCCTAACTTGGAGGGATCATATCTCCCATAATATAGAAAATCTAAGGCGGAATTGTAGACAAAGTGTACATCAGGATTTTATCTTCATCCTCTAAAAGTTTCAGCTCCTGATCCTTCGCCAATCTCGAGATATAGAGAATCTACCAAAACTTATCACTTTTAGTATTTAGGGATTTTCTCGCTTGGGGTCAAACTAGGGTTTGACTTTACCGGAGTTTCACCCAACCAAAAATATTGAACTAGGTCTCTAAAATTTGATTTTGATGAGGAGAGAAATCCTATGTTGGGCTCTCTCAAAAATTCCTCTTCTGCAAGAAGCCCTAATTTCCTGCACCGAAAACTGAAAATGCTCAGAATTGAATTCCGCTTCGACAGAAAGATGCGTCCTTCAATGGAGAGTCAGCCTAGCCTTATTTTGCTGATCAATTGTGGAGAGAGAATCCAAAAGTAAGAATCCCTAGCTTCTGTATCTACACAATGTCTTATTTCAGGGTGGCTCTAATACCATGTTGAATTTTTAATGGTTATATCATATCTTAAAACATTTAGCATCATAACAGCATAACCATAAGCCAAAGGATCACTGAAAGATAGACAAGCACAACCATACAAAAAGAACACAAATATTTATCTTGGAAAAACCCTAAAGAGAAAAACCCAGCAAAAGCCACCTCAATATAGATGCCCCAAAAATATAAAAGATAAAACCAAAAGAGAGATCAAAGACTGATCCTCCTCCTTCTCCAGCTACTTCTCTCTCCTTCACTAATGCACTACACAAGTGAGTGTGTGTGTTCCAAATGAGGAGTGCCACACCTCTATTTATATTCATCCGTTCACTTTAATAATTATATTCAACATGTAGGCTTGATTTAATCATGTAGGCTTGAGTTACACATGTAGGCTCAAGTAACCACACTGGGGTGCCAATGACCCACATTTACAATTAGAGGGGATTACCTTATGACTCTTATTAGTTATTCTGATTAGAAGCATCAGGGTACAAATTAATACAAGTGGTTCTCCCGGTAGGACCATATGGGACCACAAAAAGATACATATATAATATTCTTCAAAGTTACAATATTTCAACAAAGCTTCCCTGGTCAAAGACACCATAGAAAAAGAAAGATCTTTATAAGAATATAAAGAGAATGGTAGATCCACCTTGAGAGATGAACACCACCTTGGGAACAAGAAATAATCCAAAATGAATAATAGTATGACAAGACTTCCAAAAAAATAAAGAGGCCTCAGACACACTCTAGTTATGTAACACTATTGAGAAACATCATTGATGCAAAGCCTTCCAGCTATGGAGAAGTAGCCAAGAAGAAAGGGAAGGAGACTATGCTCAAAGAGTACCATTTCAAGAAGAATGATGTCTAGGATGCGGTGTCGAGACCTAAAGGGAAGTCCGTAGTGTCTTCCATATGGATCTATAAGACCCAACATGTTGTAGATGGAAACATCGTGGGATACAAGGAAAGATTCATAGCACAAGGCTTCTCACAAAAAGAAGGCACAGGCTATGAAGAGATGTTTGCACCAGTGACATGGTACACTTCCATTATATCCATACGTACAGGTATGAGATGGGAGATACATCACCTGACATCAAGATAACATTCTTGAATGATGTATTCAAGGAGGAAGTATACGTAGAGTAGCCATTGGGAGTTGAGACACATGACAAGAATACTCATGAGTGCAAATTAAAGAAGGCCTTGTATGAGCTCAAAAGGCACCCATGGGATAGAACATACAGTTACATAAGGATATTGAAGATCGCCTAGAGTGATGAAGATCTTATCCTTTTCTACAATATTGAAGATGAAAGCCTATATAGGATGAAAATATCACAAATGGGTGCGAGAAGAAATTTTCAACAAAGTTCAAGATAGAGGATATTGCTATCTAGTGACCCTAGATGGATACATAGAATATTAGTAGAAGAGAAAGCTACTTGTCACTCCATTACATAATGTTTTCAATACATAGAGTACAAAAGGAAGAGGGAGAATCATGCTCTGCTTCAGAGGGAGTGACTACAAAATATCCTAAGGTTCAACATGGTGCGACATGATTGATAGCTTCCTTACTAGTTTGGGCCTTACCAAGAGTAAAGTGGATTCCAACCTTTACTACAAGGTTGAGGAAGGGAACCCAGTGATATTTCAACTGTATGTAGATGACCTATTTGTGACAGGTGAGGATGGGTTGATTACTGACACAAAGACAAAGATTGCTTCCGAGTTTGAGATGAAGGACTTGGGTATAATCCACTACTTCTTAGGCATGGAGGTGTGGAAGAGTGCGGATGGAATCTTACTTGGACAAGGGGAGTATGCAGTGGAGATATTGAAGAGGTTTGGGATGATGGACTACAACTCCATGGACACACCTATGGAATCAAACCTGAAGCTATTGAGTGATGCTTCATCAGAGTCGGTTGATGCCACGATCGTTAGATGATTGGATCCTTGATGTACCTGAAGAATACAAGACTAGATATTTTCTTTTTTGTGAACACATTGAGCTGGTTCCTGACGAATCTGAGACATGTTCACCTGATTGCTGCAAATCATATTCTGAGGTACCTAAAGGGTATAGTTGATTATGGGCTTTAGTATGAGGTGAATTAGAATATTAAACTGGAGATTTATGTAGATTTAGATTGGGTAAGAAGTTCCATTGATAGGAAGAGCACTTTGAGGTGTTGATTTAGTATGGGATCAGGTGTGATATATTGGTTTAGTAGGAAGCAATCTTGTGTGGCACTAAGTACAGCCGAAGCAGATTATGTCGCATCTTGTTCAACTAGTTGTGAGGCAGTATGGATGAGGAAGCTATTATCTAATTTGTTTGATATCCAGTTAGATGCTACTTTTATATATTGCGACAACCAGAGTTGTGCGAATTTGTCTAAGAACCCGGTGTTCCATGACAAGTCAAAGCATATTGAGATCAAGTATCAATATATCAGGGATATGGTGTAGAGATGAGAAATGAAGCTCTATTATATTGTGACAGGCAAGTATATAGCCAATGTATTAACCAAGATGTTATCAAGAGTCAAGTTTGAGTACTTCAAAGAGAAGATTGGTTTTCTTCATATCGAGGTTCCTTCCAAGGTGATGATTCCAAAAGACACAGATACACATGAGCCTTTCTGACATGGTGGCAGGATAGGTCCTCCCATGGTCATTGATGTAAGTGTTGGAGACTTTCCAACATCGTGGTAGGCTAGGTCGCCGCATGGTCATTGATGTAAGTGTTGGATCCTTTCCGACATGGTGGCAGGCTAGGTCCTCCCATGGTCGTTGATGTAAGTGCTGGATATTTCTGACATGGTGGTAGGCTAGGTCCTCCCATGGTCATTGATGTAAGTGTCGGAATGTTTCTAACATGGTGTTAGGTTGGACCTCCCATGGTCGTTGATGTAAATGCTGAGCCTTTCCCAGATGGTGGTAGGTTTGTCCTCCCATGCCGATGGATGTAAGTGTTGTGTTATGTGTATTTGGGATGTGCTCCATGTGATGACTAGATGATCTAAAGATGATGAGGTAACAGTAGGGTACACAGGTGTTGCAAGGCATGTAATCAACTATGGGATGCTCCTTTAGGTTTTGCAGTGGCATATAACTAGTCCTGGGAGATCCTGCAGGTTTTGCAAGACACATATAATAAGTCCCAATATGTACCTACTTGATGGATTTCTCACAGATATGATGAATACCTTATAGAGGGATAGACCTACATCCAGCATGAAAAAGGGATGGAACTATAGAAACTTCTGATTACAAATATTATGGGATGATGGTAAAATTATAATAATATGATGGCAACAGCTATGATGAAGACTATATGACTCCTTGATGATGACGATACGATGAAGAACATACTAGATGTGTTGATGACTATGTAGAGAGAGAACATATTCCTAGTTAAGAGTGAGTGTTGATGTATTTGTAACTTTAGAAGACATTCTGATGTATATTATCATTGTATGTTGTTGTACCCCCATTGGGGATGTGTGTTACCCCTTTATGGGATGTCTAAATTGTGTCTAGACCTTGAGGTACAACCTCCATTGTAACTTGGGGAAATAGTCCCCAGTGTAACATCATGTAATATGTAATTATGGTCTCTCTAGGAGAAGTGGGCCCCATGTGAGATGACATGTAGGCTCGGGTCTTATATTTGGTCAGTGACTTGAAAGGGTATAAATAGGGAGGCGCTCTCCCTCATTTATACATCATACACACTCTCTAAGGCACACGAGAGAGAGAGAAACAGTCAGAGGAGGAGAGAAAGATAGTTGTTGAACATTTCTTATTACTTCTTTTGATCATCTTACTATTCTGAAGAAGTTTGCGGGGTTTTCTCCTTTATGGTTTCCCCGATGAAGATATTTGTGTCTTGTGTATATTTTCTATCTAATGCATTTTGTTGTACTTTTTATTCTTTCAGATAAAGATCCTAGATAATATAATCAGATCTTAAGAAAATCTAACACCAAGTGGAAAAAAATTCAGATCTGTACAGGTGACTAACACATCCATGACCAATGGACATTTCTTTACAACCTCACTGACTTTCCTCATGGTTCCAGTGGCTAGTTGGACTAACCATGATTTTCCATGCTTTTATTTCTTTAAAGTACACATCTCAACAATTCTAGGGGTGATATAGTTGTGAGTGGATCCAGGGTCAATCAAAACAAAAACAGTCTGCTCAGCAATCTCACCCTCAACTTCCACCACAATTGATTGATGATCTTCCTAGTGGTCTTCTAACACAACACAAATTTTAGGAATGGCCCTTGCTTCCTGGACCACGGTTTCAACTTCTTGGATGTTGTGGACTTGACTTTCATTCCCACTCTGATGTGGACAATACTTAATCAGATGGTCTCCTCCACATCCCCAACACTTGAATGGGTTCCTTGACCTTTCCCTCATCACTCTGGTTGGATTAATCACAGTTTGTGATGTCTGCCTTTGCTAATTTAGGAGGTGGGAAGGTTTGAAACCTTTCTTCCTTGGGTCAAGCTTCACATTCTTCTTGTGGGAATTTCTCCTACTCCCCTCTGCATTTGTTATCTGATGCCCATATTTTATCTGCATTTGGAGGTCTATCAAACTCTGTAGCATGGATGCAGTCAATGGATTTTGCTCTTCCAGAGCCTTGATCACCCTTTTATTTTCCTCTCTATAACTCTCCAAGTCCACCCTCAGGATCCTTTATGGTAGCTGCAACATCTAGGGAAATCTCTTGGTTTCTCTTCTCATCAATTTTTGTTTCAGCTTCTTGGATATTGCAAGCTGGACTTACATACCCTTCCCCGTGTGGACAAATCCTGTGTAGATGGGGTCCTGCACATCTCCAGCATTGGAGTGCCTCTCTGTTCTCTTAGGGATATCTTATCTTTCCCCCCATAGCATCTCCCCCATGTCCATAGGGATCTTGTGCATCATCCATGTTGTTAATATTTTTGGCACTGATCTTCTTAGTTGGACCAAGACCAACTTTCCAATCTGCACTTTGACTCTGTAAAATGTGTTCAGGAACTCCATTGTTGGCTCCATAACATTCTCAGGAATTTATAATTTACTTACCTGCATTTGGAAAAATCATTTATTGACATCTTACCAAAACATATAGTTTTCTTTTGTAATACGACTGTCTCAGGGGGACGACGGGTGACAAGGGGGTGAACTCACCATTTTCTTCCAACATGTCAGCAAAACTTGTCGAGTCTTTCTGACATGTATCTAAAAAACTTGTCTTTTTCTTTTGATTGGAAAAACTTGTCGTTTCCTCCCGACGTGTTGGTAGAACTCACCGAGTTCATCCGATGTATTGACAAACCTCATATTTTTCTACCGATAGGAAATTTGAACACTTAGAAAAATTTTGAAATTTTTTCTTATTTTCTTCATCGGAGAAACTCATCAAACTTTTTTGACGTGTCGGAAAAAATTACCGATTTCACCCGACACGTATCGACAAAACTCAGCTTTTCTTGTCAACAAGGGGAAATTTTGACACTTGGAAAAAAATTTGAAAATTTTAGCTTTCTTTCTTTCCTTGGCGAAACTTACCGAGTTCGCCTGACACTCATTGATGAAACTCATTGAGTTCTCACAACACGCATCGACGAAACTCAGCTTTTCCTGCTAACATGGAAGATTTTCAAACAATTAGAGAACAAAATTGAAAAAAAATCTTCCTTCTTTTTTGGCTCAACTTATCCTTTCATGTTGACATGGTCACTACGATTTTCATCAGCTCAACTCGGCCAACTCAACCGATATAGAAACTTCAAAAACACTTAGAAAATTTTTGGAAAATTGTTCTATTTGCTTCTTTTTTCTGCTGACCACAAAGGGTGATCTTACCTCTATCAACTGTTCAACTTGGCCCATTTAGGCCTAGTACTGCAACCATTTCTCTTATACCACACTTTCACGTCCCCTCCCCTCATCTCGGTGATGGAGAGGACGTGACTACACTGTTGCTACTGTCAATATGGACAATCTATCCCCATGAACATAGCATAAAATACATTGAACATAAAATACATATGCAGATGTATAATTCATTAAAATACATCGGAAGCAAAACAACATTCAACATGTTCATTATAATTTAAAACAAATACAGTTGCAGAACTTAAATACACAAGAAAGTACTTATCTTGAGAAGAAGCTTCCCCACAACTAGCTATGTTGTTGTGACATTCCACCCAACCATAGGCCAGTGTGCTCATAAATCTCTCATCACCACTTCCACCCCTGAGCTAGGCATGACTTCCATAAGGAACTAGGGAACAACAGACTTACACACAACAAGACCATACACCCACAGTCAACCCAACACACATTTGGGTTTCATAGACTATCTATCCAAGCCAATAAATAATTAGGTTTCACAGGCTACTAAGGAAACAATCCAATAACATATGGGTTCCTTGGACTTACTCAGCCAAGCCAGCAATCACATCCAGACACAGTCAAACCATCTAATAGATGGTTTCCTTGGACTTACTCATCCAAGCCAACACAAGGATGCACTTCACAGCCGAATACAAGTTTTGGGTTTGTAGAAAAATTCTTGGCAACCACAAACAGAAATGGCATATGGGGAAAACACCTTGGGTGAGAAATAAAATTTTAGGAAACGTCCTTGGGATTCACAGGGGCAAAACAACCTCCCCAAACACCCAAAATGTGGATCTATCTTCCCAGCCACTGAGCATAACCAAAAACGGGTTCCGAGCTTGAAGAACAATCAGGAAAAAGCATAAAATCATGAGGGAAATGCACAACAATCTCCAGATGCATGAGGAAAGGAAAAACGACCTCTTAAAACCCCTGAATCATGAATCCATGCTACACATTCACTCAGAATACTAAAAATGGTTTTTCCCAGCCATGTAAATGAGGAAACCATAGAAAAACGTGAAGGAGAAATCCTAGCCACTGAGCATTACAAAAACGACTTCCTAGCCATGGAGAGAATGAAGAAAACTGTCGAAAACGTGAAGGGAAATGCACGAGAGATCTAGCTACGTGAGAGATAAAAATGTATGGGTGAATAATAGCTTGGGCCTCCATTTCCAAGTATTTACTTGCCCCATAAGTCAAAATTCATTTACCCAAAAATGGGTGGCTTCCCCAATACAAATTTGACTACCATACTTCTCCCATCCCAAGGAATTAACCACCTCAACCAATTTTTGGAAGAAATAAATGACTAGGCACAAAAGACAAAATGGGTAGCTGGCAGCTTTAGGGGTTCTCACATTGAAATTTGGCTTTACCCTATTGGCTCAAGAGTTTGAATATCCCCCCCCCTATTCCTTGTGAAATCATGCCCCCATCTCTTTAGTGTTGCATTGACATAGCTAGTTGTGGGTATTTTTATTAATTGCATAGTTACATGATGTCAAAAATTATATTTTTACATCATTTAGCACGATAACCATCATCATCAATTTTAATTTCCGAAACATAAAACACTAAATCCATGGTGGGTCCTTTGCCTTGAGCTCCACACCATGATTTAATAACGATATTTACATCATATATAATTTAATTCAATTGGGGTCAAAACCAGGGTATTACAACTTTAAACTGAATATACAAAAAGTAAAAGTTCCCCAAGGAAAAGTTGACCAGAGATAAAATATCAAATTGTCATTTGTTGTCTGTGGAAGTAAACCAAAATTTAAATTTTATCTGCAAATATATGTTGTGAACATAACATGACTAGAACTATATGTAAAGGGACTATATATCATGCCTAGAACATACTTATGATATCTAGAGAGCATAAATAGATAAGCTAAAAAACCTAGACCATTCACTAGCGACATCATTAGATATGGAAATATGGCGTGTTGTTTTCCCATGAGAGGACTCAAGACCCATAGCTGGGCCTGAAGTAGGACCTCAAGCAGGGATTGGAGAAGCAAATTCCAACCTAAAAAGAGACTTGATAATGATATTGTTCCAATCCATTACCTGCCTTATTTAATCATGGATTCATCCATTTGGAGCAACATCTCATTTCGTTCCTCCTAACTGCCCAACAATGACTTACCGAGAAAGTCCTTTGTATACTAGTAGAGGGAAATGGTTTTGTAATATTTGGTCTCCCTGGTCCTGGTGTTTCCAAAATATAACACCAATAGCTTTGTATCCTCTATAATATTTTCAACCCCAATGTCCACCTTCTCAAACTTTACCTAAAACTCATCCTTGACGAGTCATTCCTTCACCTAAATCGGGATTTGCTCCATGTACACATATGTTCCTCCTCTACTTCATGGAACACTAGTGACTGGGAAGAGATTCATCAACCCTTCCTCTAATTCCATCCTTTTCCTTGACTCGCTATTATCTTCAAGACACCTAAGAACTGTGAACAATCACTATAGCAGTGAACCTCCGACCAAATAGATTACTATACAACAAGAAATCCCACCCTATTATCTTCAAGCCCCCGGTACTCCCAAAAAATTAAATCATGATATTTTCCAACCCAAGGGAAACCTTTCCTTCATTTATTTACCTAAACCATTCACTTCAATTAGTAGAGAAAGAAACAAACATCAAGAATCCAAATTAAATTATTTCCCTGAGAGGTCCCTAACTTATTCATCCACCTCGCATTCTAGTAATGCCCTCACTAAGTAATTTCAATCTTTTCTATTGGATTTGAGATCCACTTGCCATAATGAATTCAAACCATCACATTCAGGGTCATCCATATTCCAACTATACCTTGGCTTAGAATCCATCCCATTCGGGCCTCTCTCATACACACAAAGGTTTAGATTCATTAAGCTTGTCTAGTGGACTAGTATACCCTCCATATTATTTCGTGGTTGCATGAATGCCACTTGGATTGCATGCTTGCAACCATTTATATTCCATGACACCCCATCCAAGGTCATTTTTTTTGCCTACACATTCTAGGCATTATCTTGGAGAGAAAGAATGAGGCAGTCAATAGTAAGGGGAGAATATTCAGTTCCATCCCAAGCATTATCCAGCATCTGATTTCCTTGACCTGCCCTTTCATTAAAGAGAGGATAGGAAAATTTGTTAGAAATATTTCTAACATCAGAGGGGATTACTAGGTTATGACTCAACAATCCTAATAAGTTTTTCAGGAACCCCTCCATTCTCCAATGGACACACACTGTGTTGATCAATGGTACGTGTAGGATTTTTTTTATTCTATGTAAAGTGATATTAGAGTCTCCTTTTGCAATTAATTTTGAAAATACCCACAAATAATAAATTTGTATTCCCTAATGAAGAGCTTGAAATTCTACAACATTGTTACTTTATTTCCCAAGGAATCCGACATAGATCCAAACCATTTGGTTATTTTTGTCTCTAAAGATTCCTTCAAATCCCACAAGGTTGGGATTGTGTTTAGCGGTACCATCAAAATTTGTTTCAATGGACAACGGAGGTTGGGGAGACCAAATAGACGGACTTGAGGGATTCACTGGGATCCTGGAGAACATGAAATTCTAGGATCAAAGTTTAAATCCAAGCTTGCAAACTAATTGTCTCTTCTCATTGGTCATTCCAATCCTCCTTAGAAAAATTTTGAGTTTGGATTTTTTCTTTGATGTTGGACTTGAATATGCTTCATATTTGATCTTTGGCCTTGTTTTTGTCATAAAAACTTCTCATGTTGCACTTATTCTAGATTTCCCAGATGAGAAATCCCGGGAATAGATGCCACACTATGCTTAGTATTTTGTTATGAAAACGTGTTTGTTTCCATTGTCCAATGGTATTTTTTATGATGTTGGTACATCAATACGTTTTTCTAAAAGTTAGTGCTCCTTCCTCAAAGGGATTGAGTTAAAGGTTATTGATTTAAGGCATGTTCCACTGTTTCTACATTTGCATAACACAAATAGCATTGATATGGTCCTTAAAATCCTTGTTTGGTTATATGGTCCCACGTTAAGGCACTACCTTTCACTACCAAACACATGAACGTGGAGACATTTTCCCAAAGGTTCTCCATAATTATTGGCAAATGGCCTCCCATTTGTTGCCTATAAGGCATGGAAAAACTTAGGGGGGAAATTTCTCCCATGAGCGAAAATTAAGGGGTAACATATGTTGATTGGGATAATATTTTATATGGTATTAAGTTTAAAAAAGAAAAATATTTAGCTCCATATTTATTTTTAAATAAAATGTCTATAATTATTATCCCATGGATTTTTATGAGAGAGAGGGCTTGAAAATGTTTTTTTCCCCATGATTTTTAGAATAGAGGGGCTTGAAAATGTTTTTTTCCCATGTTTTTTAGAAGAGAAGAGCTTGAAAAAAAAATCCCAAGGTTTTTAGAAGAGAGAGGGTTGAAAATTATTTTCACTCATAGTTTTTAGAAGAGACGAGAAAATTTAGTTAGGTAAAAAAATTAGTCAATTATATATATTTTAGAATTTGAAAAATATAATTTTCCATACATTTAATTTTAAATTTCATTTTAGTAAAATTTAATTTTGACAATATAGTTATCCGACCAATAAAATATCATACAAAATATTTATATACATATTACATTATCAATAGAATAGTCTTCACACTTTCCCATGTATCATAGGTATTGTCCCATTTATTATACATATAAATTTAGAGGGTTCTTAAAAGTTTCCCTAATGTAGGATTAATAAGAATGTTATAGGTTTCTTTGACTGAAAAATTTCTACCTCCTCGATTTCCCCAAAATAATATGTTCGTGCCTATCTATTTGGGTATTTTTCTACAATGTAGTTCTTCTTTTAGATTTTTAAATTCATGGTATTGGGTTCAATGGGATTTATCTCCAAGGCTCCCATCCTCTCCATGTGGCATCTTGACTTTTGTGATCCCAGTAATGGTTAACCATATTCATGTTTTGAACTTGAATAAAGCCAACTGAACATCTCTAACTTTCTAAAAACAAGGATTTTGAAGAAGGGAATTATATTTCCAACCAGTGTTCCATGCAAGGGAGGAAATTTTTCTAGTAGTTAGTATGATCAAGTTTTTATCTTCCATCTCATGGGAATATTTTAAATTCCATAATCTATTCCACAATGCATATTTATTTGTCATCCATTTCTACCATAGCTTTTCCCTCAGAGCTTCACTTTCAATTTTTGGGTCCCGAAGTCCCATACCTCTATCCCATTTTGGGAAACAAATTTTTCTCCATGCTACAATTTCCCATTTCCAATGGGTTCAATATCCTCTCCAAAGGACACTTCTTTTATTGTTTCTAACAGCCTTACTAATTTTGTTTGGGATACTAGAACCATGAATAGATAATGAGGCATATCTTTCAACACCAACTTGATCAAGATTAGTATTCCAATTAGATTTCAAGATTGAAAGTCCCAATTGTCTAATACTTTCTCCATCTTGGAAAGAAGTTCTTCCCAAATTGAGTTTCGATGGATGTTTCTAGGGAGTGGAGCACCTAAGTCTTTAGATAGAAGAGAGCTCCTCTAAAAACCAAGACTCTTATGGAAATTGCAAGCTAAATCATTAAGTGAACATTAAAGAAAAATATTCTAGACTTACTATTGTTTATGGTATTGCATGAGGCCCGCATGAAGGTGTTGAGCACCTTCTTGAAATATCTTACCTCCCTAATCAAGGGGAATCCCATCGGCATAGTGTCACCCACAAATTGCAAGGGGTAAGCAGTCAAATAATAATCCACGTGAAGTTTCAAACATTTGATTTTTCCCTTTGAGACTACCTCCTTTATTGATCTTCCCAAGCCTTCATCCATGAGGATGAACATTGGAGATGGGATCCCCCTGTCAGATTCCATGGGAGGGGTTGAAGGTATGCAAAGGCTATCCATTCACTAAAATAGAGAATAAGGTTGATGAGGTGAGGGCCATAATCTAGCTTGTCTTTACATATAAAATCCAAATGCTAGGATAACTCTTTGTATATACTTCGAACTGAAATTATTAAAGGCATTTGACATGTTTAGTTTTATCATCATTCCTACTTTCTTGGTGGTTTTCAAAGAATAGATGGATTCATTTACTAGTAAAATACCATCTAAAATCTACCTTCCTTCCACATATCTTATATGATATACCAATAAGATATTTGGTAGGAGGGGTATCATTCTATTTGCAACAACCATGGTGATGATATTATAGATAATCGTTACACAAAGAAATTGGTTTTTATTTTCTTGGATATTCTGCCCTTTCTTCCTTGGGAATTAAGGTTAGGAAGCTAGAGCTTAGTGATGGAAAAAATTTATTCAACTACCTATATCCCTCTACCACTTCCCAACCATCAATTTTAATAGTTAACTAGTAGGAATGGAAAAACTTGGCAGTGAAGCAATCCAGTCCTAGTAATTTCCCCTTTCGAATATACATGGAATCTTTATCTACCTTTTTAAAAGTGGATTCTTTGAGAAGTTTCTCATTCTATTTCATGGTAACCAAATAGGGAATGTTCCAAGTTATTTTCTCAATGGCCTCCTCGAGGTATCCCAATGGTTAATAACAAAGATTTGTAAATCTGACAAGTTCCTTCTCCATGTCCTCATGTTTCATCTTGATGTTTTTGTTACTGTATTTTATCATTTTAATTATGTTATGGTTTCTATGCTAAATCATTGATATTTTTGTGTTTCTCTCCCCTTATTTTAATCAGTTGACTCTCGATTTGTAGAGCCATAGAGTCTCCTCTTTCTTTTTTATCAATTCTATATATTTTGTAACATCATGTCTTACTCTTTCAGTTGCTCTATATATCCCTATTAAATGATATTTTTTTTATAGAGGGACACTTTGTCTATTAATTATTTTTGTGCTTGGAATATGTTTCCAAATACTTCTTTGTTCCAGACAATGATCTTGGATTTGAGAATTTTTAACTTCTATTGAAATGGATACATATTGGAACCCCTATTCACCTTTGCTTCTCTCCACCAAGTTTCTAAGTGTAATATCTCTGATCTGAAATCGGATCAAAATATTAACTCTTCTACAATTTATTAATTAAATTCAGAAATGAAACTTTTTCAATTTACTAGGCACTTCTTGATACTGGGAAAAATAGGATTATTACTGATAAATTTGTTAAAAAGGGCAGTGGGATTATGGAATAAACGAAAGAAAATTTAGGACAGAGAAATTTCCTTCCATAAGCACATGTATGTTGGGGACCATTTAGGTTTCGAAATCATCTCCGCTAAAGTCTACTTCCATGCTTCTAGGTGTCCCAACCGTGCAAACTAGGAGAGAACGGTCACATCCATTCAACCAGGTTTTATGAAAGGTTCATATGTTTTTTCAAATAGGTAATATGTATCAAATAATGTTTTAGAAGGTTAGGAACTAATTTGGGATGATTTGGGGTTGTTTGGAATGATTTGGGTAAAAACTAGTAATTTGTCCCAGGAAGAACTTGTGCAAAGGAGGTTGTCCCTCCTTAGGCCCAGAGTTGCCTGCTTTTGCTTCTGACAACTTTTCTTCACTTTCTACTTTTGTAATTGATCCTCTAAATTGAAACTGCTCCCTCCTTAGGCCCAAAGTTTCCTGCTTTTACTTCTAACTTTTTTTCTTGGCTTTTGGTTACTTTTCATCTTTTTGAGTACTTGTGTTTTCCAGTGCCTTTGACAGTTACTAATTATCATCCTAGAAAATTTGGCTTGCCCCAATGTGCCCTCTTGATATGGAAACTTATTTCCACAAATTTATTTGCACATTAATTAATAATGACAAAAATAAAAGTAAGTACAAGCTTCCTAGATAATGATTTAAAAAAATTCCCTAAGTTAATTAATTAATGTCACTTTTAATACCCTAGTTGTTTGGAAAGGTCAAGAGATTCAAGGTCCCTTCAAGGGAGGGACATGGAAATCCTCCCCTCCCAATTCTTCTTGTCCTCAATCAGAAGCACTCCAGAGTGCTACAAAATTTGTCCACCATGTTTCAGTTACACCACTCTGATCATAGTCATTTATTTAATGACCAGTTCTTTCACAAAATTATCGACACAGTCATGGTAATTGAGTAGAATGCATGGATACCACTACCTCCTTTGCAAGGATCCAAATGTTGTTTCCCCTTTTGGAAATATGTGATTCCAAAGAATTTTTGGGTCCCATGGTATTATCTTCCCCCTTCCAAACATCAGTAACAACAACAAAATTTTATCATCGTAGAAGATGAAAATGAGCATGTGAAAATCATACCACCACACTGACAATTGATCACTGCCCATGAAAAAATAAATATATTTGAGACTCTCCCACCAAGCATGGAACTTCTTAATGTGGGACCAGATCATCTTGAGCCTCTCTAAAGTATGAAAATTCATGTGCAATATAGCACTAGAATTCACATCACTACTGCTATGAAGACACAGGTGGTTATCCCATGCCCCTTCCATGTATACTAAGAGCATCATATAGCATCCATACATGCTCATGCCACTGCTCATATGATTTTTCTAATCTGTCTAATGTCTCTCCATTGATGCAAACAAGATCTTTACCCTCTAGAGTACACATCTCAATCATGTGTCTAGCCACCTAATCAATGGACAAACAAACTTGCATGTTGAATGATTGAAGTGGGAATAATTAAACTACCACTGATGCACTTGTAAAAACACATGGATTGACCATGAATCCCTCAACTAGAAGAGTGGGAGTAGCATGCTCCTCCTTTGGAATCAATAGAAAAATCCTTTCAGCCAATTTTCATCCCCACATGGTGTGGTTGAAATAGAAGTGTGAGGTGATCTTGGGCCAGGACAGAGTAGAAGGAAGAAAGTGAAGTGCAAGTGCAGGAATGAAATGAAGCACGGAAGAGGAGATAGACTATGACAAGTAGTAGTGCGATGGAGGAAAAATGAATCTACATGCGTGCAAAAGGGTAATAGCTAGAAAGCGACGAGTCAGGAATATAATGGTTTTTAAAGTCAGCGTAAGCCAACACAAGTCACGTGTATGAAGGAATATATGTAAGTAAGGACGATAGCACCTTGTGTCAGTATATGAGAGATTGTAACCATTTTTTATGGCTGATTATGACCTGTAACAAATGAACTATATGTAGTCGACCCTACATGGGCTTGTAGAAGCTATAAATAAGAGGAACTTCTTTTTTATAAGGGTTGGAAAATAGTTGAAGAAATCAGAGAAGATGTTAGATAGTAGTATCGTAGAAGGTTGTTGAGTCACGGAACCCATTTTGCAGAAGGGTTGTCGAATAGTAGGAGTCATTCTGCAGCTTAGTGCACTGATAGTAGTTAGAAGAGTCGATCTAGGCTATGTACAAATCAATAGGAGTAGTTAGAAGAATATCATAATAAAACTAGAGAGCATGAGAGCAAGAAAAATTATGTGAGCTGAAAAGACATATCTCAAACAGTCTGCAGTCAAGTCGCAGATTGAAAGCAGATTGAAAGGTGCATATATTCTCATGCCAGATGAAGAGAACCTTTGTGGTTTTTCCCGGTTGGGTTTCCACATTACATCTTGTGTCGCTTGAATGTTTATGTTAAATGTTTGTGGGTTATTTTGTATTGTTTATATTTATTGCTTAAGTGAATGTTGAAATATTGGTGAAAGAAGTTGAGTGAATGAATGACCAGCATCGTTGAAGTATTTTGTATCATTTTACGTCCATTTACTGTTAAGTTGTTAAGAAATAATCTATGTCATATGGTTGCACCACTGTCGAGTTAGAAAAAGGACCCCAAACTTCCAACTCTGTCAAGAACCTTGGTTGTGCGCCAGGGGACTCTAATCCCTTGCTTACTGCGGAAACATCGTACTGGAAGTTACCCTTTAAGATATCTCAGGTGAGACTATGCCTGCATTGCAGGTGTTGCCGAATGATCTTGCTTTGTCGGGCCGATGTATTTGGGTGTTTTGTTGCATGCAAGGAAACCTTGATCTTGGGTCATGAGTGTGAGGAAAAGTAGCCAAAAAATGGTTCCATTTTCGGGACCCTTAATTATTTGAGTCGAGGGAAATGTTGTGGCATTTGACAAAGAAGGAAATTGAGGATTGGCTGGAGTCTAAGACATTAGAATTTTCATAAGGGAAGAGCGAAAGATCGCAATTGATCCCAAAAGACTGGTTGGACCGATACCTGTACACAGATATTCATGAAATATTCTTTGGAGAGTTTCTTGTTGTGCTGCATGACTGGTTGTCAAGATTGGCAACTCAACAAACAAAATTTCAGAGAAGGGAAGCAATCGAGTGGAGTGCTCAACTGATACGCGAGTCAGCAAGTGTAAGTAACCCCATCTCTAGAGCTATTGATTTTTGGGTCGATGGTATTTTGAAAGGATATATTACTAAGTTTGCAGTTGAGACGATAACCTCGTATAGTGAGGCTGGAAGAAATTTTTTCCAAGGACCCCGCGGGAGGTACATGTTATCTATAAATATATGGATAAAGATGCTGGTCTATGAGAAGGGAATTTTGCAGTTGAGCATTTGAGTCACATATACATAAGAAAGGATATGTTGCAGATGACCTGTAAAGAAAATGGGAAATAGTGAGCTAAGATGTTCCCAGGAAGTACAGAACCTGAACTAGAAGATGGATTTTTAAGGACTGGAAGAAGATTCCGGTCAGGAAAAATAAGAAAGACAATAGAAGGTGACAGAATCCTAGTATGTTCAGAGAAAGGGAGTATGATTTTTATTCACGTCTAGATGAAGGGTCTTTTGACAAAGAGGAAGAATATCAGCCAATTTCTGAAGGAGAAGATGAGTCAGAAGAATCTGCAGAGACACAAAGATCATAACGTAACTACACCACACTAGGAGCATCACCATAGGTAAAGTCGAGAACCTCATCTCCCAAAAGAACTATGAATACTAGTAGTACTAGTGTTGCGACTAGTGCACAAGGAAGTCCACCTTAGTTAAATTGTTCATTGGACATCCCTTACACCAACTCAATGGCTAGGACATATATTAGGTTACCTAGATTCAATGGAAATGGAGTAGAAGATCCAGAGCAACATTGGTGCCTCTGTGAAGCTGTTTGGATGGTTCGTCAGGCTCAAAATGAGGACATAAGGAAAGCGCAGATGATTACAACTTTGCGGGGTTGTGTGCTGTACTGGTTTATGAATTTTTGCATAGTACCAGCAAGATATACATGGAATACTCTTAATGAGATCTAACTCGTGATGATTTATGAGTTTAGAAAACCTAAATCGGAGTTGCAATGCATCACCAAAATCAAGGAGATAAAAATGTCACCGACGGAGTCCATATGGGATTTTGACCAATGTTTTAAAACTATGATGGCCAAAGTAAGTTTCCAAATGTCATATGTGCAGCACAAAGAGTGGTTTATTGCTGCATTATTACCACACATACGAGGCCCTTTGATGCAACAGAATATTGTGTCATAGATGAAAGCGCTGGAAATACCTATGAAGCTAGAAGCCTCTCCTATCAAAGAGGGTGGCACAAGGATAATGCAGATTCAATCACAGTTGGCTAACCTAACAATACAACTTCAGGATATCAAGAAGGGAAAATAAATCCAAGAGGATTTATGGTGTATGATATTTAGAACAGATGGACACCATAAGGATAATTTTTCGACGTACATGAACTATATCTCGTCAGGTGCGCCTAATCCGTTGAGTACCCAAGGACTACCCTGCTGCATAATATGCTAGACTAGAGTCCATCATGATGAGGAATTTCTATACCTATATAATATTGTAGTACCCCAACCAACCTTTATTGTAAATTTTGTAAGTCAGTGAGACATGACGAGAAAGTTTGTAGAGCGTATCATCTCTTAAAGGAGAAGACGGTAGACAACTACATAATGAAGAATGATGGGAAGGTTCAGGGTGGAAATGCACAAGCACACTACCATCCTATGCATTATCCACAGTATCACCCTCGATATCCGCAGAATCAGCATCCATTGCATAAACAACACCCTCATCTTAGGGGGTGTAAATTTTAGAGGTAGAGGACAAAACTCAGGAGGATTTAGCAGAGGAAGAGGTCAAGTCATGTGCTACAATTACGGAAATCAGGGCCATTATGGTATATATTTCGCTAAACCTGACAAGACATGTTCATATTACAAATCACAGGATCATAATGTGGAACAATGTCCCCAGTTGATTGCAAAATGGCAAGCTCAGACGGTGGGAGGTCCTAACCTTGCATAGAATCCCAACCCGAATCCTTACCTTAATGTTTAAATGATTGATATTGATCCAAGAGAACCAAGTGTTGTTGTCATAACACGAGGAGGTGTTGCGACTGGAGCAGATCAGAATATACCACAGGGAAAACCATAGGTGCAACCCACGATGCAAAATAAAGTATCATTTGATGTTCAAAAAAGCAACAAGTATTTTTGGACGTGCAACCAGAGTTTGTAGATACACAAAAACTGTTGACCTTATGTAAAGTTGGGGAGATGACTGAACGATTTCAACATCTACCCCAGAAGTAAGTTTCAAACAAGGTTAGTAAGCTCAAGTCGTTTCTTTCAAGTTACTTAGCACTAATCCATGATAAAGGTGTTGTTGCAGAATTACAAGCGCTCATAAAAGAAACCCCATTAGAGTCGCAACCTGAAAGAAAAGTTAACCATCTTAAAAAGAAATTCAAAACTGGTCACTAGTTAAGAATGACTGTATAGATAGCAGATTACGACATGCATTATATTATCCTATATATGGGGTCAAATGTTAATATTTTGACGCGACAAACTTGGGAAAGCATGGGAAATCCATGCTTGGACTGGTCCCCTATCCAGTTGAGGCTTGTGAATCAGGCGAAGGTCCTACCGATTAGTAGATTAAGGCAAGTTCCTATCAAAATTGAGGGGTTGTGAACATTTGCAGATTTTGAATTTATTGATATTTTCAATGACACGAGCCCATATCCCATGCTTCTAGGGATAAACTGGGCAATAGAAAATAAGACAATCATTAAATTTAAGAAATTAATCCTCTCATTCAAAGATGAAGAAATGAGGGTAGTTTCGCCCATTGACCCACATGAGGGACAAATATATGTCGAACCAATCTATAGTGAAGGACAAGGTGATTATCTAGACCATATTTATAATGTCACTACCTTAAAAGATGATTACATAAATCCTACAGTGGATGGGAACTTGAGCTGGAGGAGTACTAGCTCATGCACATAACATTTAAGAGAGGCATTGGAGAATTGGAAAAATAGACTGCATGAATTATCTATTAAGAGATGTGCCAGGATTACTAAGTCTGTGCGACGGGTGGAAACTCAGTTGAGGGAGTTACCCACATATCAGGGCTTACCTAATCTTGCGACTTTTCAAAGTGAGTTTGAAGCAATGGTAACAAAACCATAGTGCTTGTCCACATTAGAATTTGTGATGAAAGCTACGTCTGCTAGATGGTCGGGTACACATAAGCCATCTATTTGTGAATGGCCACAATGCATAAGATTGTTGGAAGTTAGGTTGGATGAAGAAATCACAGTTTCAGGTCCGAAGTACACATGGTTATGAAACCCTGCTGAACACCTTAATCAATTTCGCATCACATTGGCAGAATACCCACAACAAGAACGGGTCCATCATTTCATACACACATTAGAAATTACACCTAGGAGTTGGTACACTTCCATGGAGTTACGACAAGGAAAACAGGATTGGGAGGAGGTATTTAAACAATTCATGCACACATTTTCTTTTGTTGATGAGATGCCGACAGTTGATGCTACTCTTCAAATGATAAAAGAGAAAATATTTACAGAAATCCTTGTCGCAGTGACGAATTCTCACCAGTGCATTGCAACGATCCAACAATGGATGGCTTGTTACAGCCTAGTCGGAGAACTAGATGATGATCCAACCAACCTTAACATACCTGAGTCAAAGGGTATGCATGAGGTGGAAGGAAGTGGTATTTCTAGCAAATAGTTCCTCAAGCCGCTCAAAATTAAGAAAGTAAACATTTGCTTGCCGAAAAACCCAAGTTCGCCAATATTGGAGATTATTGGGATGAGGAAATGGTAGCAAAAATCACGGATTTACTCCATGAATTTCAGGATCTATTCCCTACCAAATTATTAGAGATGAAGGTAATAGTAGGAGATCTGAGGGAGATTAAAATACCGCTGAAATTAAATGCAAAACTCGTTAAACAACGACCTTACAAGTTGAATTCAAGATATAAAGAAAAGGTAAAATCTGAGTTAGAATGAATGTTAGACACAAGAATCATTGAACGAGTTGAAGAATCAAAATGGATCAGTCCTATATTAATTGAGGATAAGAAGACAATAGGTGAAGCTAGGATCTGTGTTGACCTGAGAAAACTAAATGATGCATGCTTGCACGATCCATTCCCAACACCATTCACGGATGAAGTACTTGAAAGTGTCGGAGGACAGAAGATGTATCCCTTTGCCGATGGATTTCCTGGTTATCACCAAGTCAGAATAGAAAAGGAGGATCAACACAAACCAACCTTCATGACAGAATGGGGTTGCTATCAGTATAAGGTAATGCCCTTTGGACTCAAGAATGCTCCTGCTATTTTTTCTATAATAGTAGATTCTGATTTTAAATATTTCATACATAAATTTCATGAAGTCTACTTTGATGATTGGACTGTGTTCGGTCTAGTTAGAGACCATATTCAAAGTCTGTGCATGATGTTGGAGAATTGTTGCTAGTATTAGATTGCGCTAAATTTGAAGAAATGTATTTTTTGTGCACCATTTGGTGTATTGTTAGGACATGTAGTGTGTCGCAATGGAATTTTGGTTGACCCAGCAAAATTTGTGATTATTCTTGACTTACCACCACCTACATTAGTCATGCAATTCAGATCAATGCTAGGACACACAGGATATTATAGAAATTTTATCAGAGGATATGCAGAGATAACTTCTCCAATGGAGAAACTTCTGAAAAAGATGCAAAGTTCCAGTGGACAGAAAGTTGTCAGGAAATTTTAAAGAAGTTAAAGGGAAAGATGGCTATTGTGCCAATATTGGTATTTCTATATTGGAAGAAGCAGTTCCATGTTCATGTCGTTGCATCGTGTGTTGGCTCAGCATAGTTCTGATGCAACTAGGTGAGGGCACGATTGATCACCCTATTGATTTTTCCAACAGAAAAATTTCGACAGCAGAGAAAAATTACACTACAACAGAAAGAGAAGGACTCACCATGGTATATGCGCTACAAAAATTCAGACACTATTTGTTGGGTGGACATTTTAAAATGTACATTGATCATTTGGCATGAAAATACCTGGTTAGCAAGCTAGTGTTGGGGGGGAAGACCTGTCGATGGCTCCTCCTATTTCAATAATTTGAATTTGAATTCATTGTTACACCCGGTCAACTGAATGTGGGGCCTGGTCACTTGTCAAGGATAGAAAGTGGTGAAGAACCAAACATCTTGGAGGATAATTTATCCCACGTACAACTGTTTGGGCATCATCGTGTTTGATAAACAGTATCAGGCTATCATCCACCTCTTGAGCATAGGTTATGTGCCTTAAGGGTTCACCAAGAGTGGTTTATTGCACTCAAAGCCATTGATTTTACGTTGATCACTGGACAACTATACAAGATGGGCCCTGATGAAATATTGCATTGGTATGTTTTAGAACACAAACCATGTTGGATAATGAGTGAATCACATGCCGGTGTCACAGGAGGACGCTACACTAGAAAGGATACAATGCACAAGACATTGCAAGTGGGATTATGGTGGCCAACCATACATATGGATACTAAGAAATTTTTCCAAAGTTGTGATGTTTTCCAGAGAACAAGAAAATCGTCAAGACGCGACGAAATGTCGTTAGCACCATAGATAACCCTACAAGCATTTGATAAATGGGTCATTCATTTTTTTCCTATCAATCTTCTAGGAAAAAGGACTGGCATGTGCTATATTATCACAGTGACAGATTACTTAACCAAATGGGCTGAAGCAACACCTGTTCAATATTGTACTGCTACGACTGCGTAAAAGTTTCTATTTGAAAATGTGGTGACAAGATTTGGTTGCCCTAAAATTATTCTAAGTGATCAAGGTAGACATTTTGTTAACAAGTTGATTGATGAGATTACTGGAGAATGTCAGATTCAGCATAGGAAACTGACACCCTATCATCCTCAGGTGAATGAAACAGTTCAAGCATTCAACAAGATTTTGGAAAATGCACTAATTAAAGTATGCAACACACACATAGATGATTGGGATCAGAAAGTTTCAGTTGTGCTATGGGCATATCGCACAACTTGCAAAATATTAACAGGACACACTCCATTTAGATTGGTATATGGACAAGAAGTTGTTGTGCCGATGGAATATATTGTGTCAAACCTAAGAATTATTGCGCTAACTAAAATGACCGATTGTGGATTCTATCAAGAAAATATTGTCGCAGCTCGTTCAAATGGAGGAGGAATGCTTCGTCGCAGGGTTTCATCAAAATGTAGAAAAGCAAATACATAAAGCATGTCATGATCACCATATTAATACTAAGCATTTTGAAGTTGGAGGACTTGTTTTGATTTACGATAGTGAATTTCTAAAGCTTCTAGGTAAATTGAAAACAAATTGGCTAGGGCCATCACTTACACAAGCACAGTAAAAGTACATAATTTGGATGGGACACCGGTCACATGAATGATAAATGGAAGCTGGTTGAAACCTTACCAAGATGGATACGACATGTAAAAGAGGAAACTAAAAAAAAAGAAGAATAAAAAGAGAAAAAGAAATTGTTATGTCACAAGTATGCGACACGAATATGCAAATCCCACAACAAAAGTAGGAATCTCAATTGGACGACATGAAAGCATGGATACCCAAAAAATATTTAGGTGGTTATGACAGCACAACGTCATTAATTTGATAAGTTCAAAGAAAAGTGGCATTGTGCTTTTTGGTCCCATCTATTGTCCTCGCCATAACTGTTCTGACACGTACAGGTCAGATCTCAAGCATGTGAAGTAAATTTTGGAATAGGTTGAACAAGAATACCATGTAATTGACAATATGCATCTCTTCCATCGAATTATTACATGCAGGATGAGCACTTGCGTATAAATATGATCCTTCATTGTCAAGATTCATTTTACTTGCGAGAGAGAATAAGAGTGCACCAGTGTCTACATATGTGAAGAGCTGAAGCCGATGGTTATTTCGATTTCCAATACCAACGAACAATATGTCGTTATGCACACATCACCCTTCCTAATACTTGAAGAGGTTATATCACCTGAAGCACAACAAGAACCAAAACCAATGGTGTAGCCGGCTCCATAAACTAAACATCTATTGTTGCTCCAGACCTAGTCCAGAATCCAATAGCTTCGGGACGACAACTCTATGTATCGATGGGATTGTCAAGCGCAGACCTTCTAGGATCATCAGGGCCTCCAGCAAGGGAGATGAATCTTGTAAAGAAGCACAAGTTCACCAAAGAAACACAATATCCTCCACCAAGAAGAGACGGGAATGATATTCTAGAGGAGAGGAACCTGCTACCACCATACATCCATCCAAAAATACCTGAGGCACCATAAGTAAAATTCCTGAAGCAACCACGCTCCTCCCTGGTTCCACACAAGATCTCCGTTGGAGTTCCATTGCTAAAAGATATCATACCGAAGCTGGTGAGGCTGAAGTTCGAAGACAGTGATATGCACAAACAACCTGACCTAGACAGAGACAAGTACATGGTAACTCTTCCATTCATATCATCCACGCCATAGCTTGTTGTTCCAATGGAGTGGGATCGAGGAATAGACCAAGCGGGCCAAGTTAATTTACTGTATATGCTGCATTTTGGTCGAAGTCACGGGGACTTCACTTATTGAACCTCTCACATAGCATGTGCGATCATGGGATATTAAAGAATACCCTTAATTTCTAGAGATATTGACCCAAACTCTTTTTGTTGAAACCCCCTCCCAATACTTAAAACCTCCTCNGTCGAAGTAAAGAAGTGAGCATATATGTCTCCAACTGCTGGTATGCTTCCATGGAGGCTTTTTGTGGCTCGACAGACTATATTTTGTCGATGTGGATCTAATTGCATCTATCACAGGTCTTTTGCATTAAGGAAACGTCCCTACGCCATATCTGCAGAAGGATTGGGATACTACAAAGATGAGAGAGAAGTATGACCTTGTCCACACAAACAGAGGATTCCTGACTGCCTCTATACCCGACAATACAATGAGGTTCGTATTGAAAGTATTATCTTGCAAACTGCTACGCAAGATGTGACCCACTAAGTGCATTGCAGGGAAAGTGGAACTAGCTAAACTTTGCATCGAAGGAGTGCAGATCAATTGGTCCCAGTATCCACTGAATGAGCTACTAGATGATGCAGCTTAAATGCAGTGAGAAGTTAAATCACTATTCCATTACTCCCGGTTGCATGTGTTGATTTCCTTCATAGTTTGGTCTGACCCACCAAACTACCAGCCATTGGGAATCCCAGTGTTATGTCGAGGTGCAAAGTATCCGAACCCTTGGTTCGATAAGGAAGATAAGATTCGACATAAGGATAACAATATAGAGTTATTTCTACATGGGGAAGTGCTAAGGGAAGTAGTGTGACACTAGGATAGAATTCTTACTGTGACAGTCCAGAGATATGCACATTCTGTAACTTTCCAGGATGGTGTCCATAATATCATCCTGTAGCCGCGACAGGAACCAAAGAAACAAGCGCAACCAGCGCACTTCATGAATACTAACCAGGATGTTGAAGTTGTCATCCAGGACTGGCCTAAAGAGTGGCACATCCCAGTCGAAGAGGAGTAGAACCAAGGTGTAGGCGGGGGTGACGCACAAGACACCTTGACACAGGATTTAGAAAAAGAAGAAGAAATTGATGAGGACTCTCCATAAGATGATTCAGATGATACACCAACTGATGAGGAAGTGCATAACCAAAAGAAAGAGCAGGAAAAGGAGCAACACAAACCAAAGCACAAGAAGAGGAAAGCTCACAAAACTGCTAATACAATTATCTTTGAGGAAGAAGACATCACCATAATTGCAGACGTAGTTGTGGAACTAGCATAGGCCATCCTCCAGAGCATAAGTATAAAATAGATGTTCTTAACTAACAAAATCACCAGCGACATCATTAGATATGTAAATATGGCGTGTTGTTTTCCCATGAGAGGACTCAAGACCCATAGTTGGGCTTGAAGTAGGACCTCAAGTGGGGATTGGAGAAGCAAATTCCAACTTAAAAAGAGACTTGATAATGATATTGTTCCTATCCATTACTTGCCTTATTTAATCATGGATCCATCCATTTGGAGCAACATCTCATTTCGTTCCTCCTAACTATCCAACAGTGACTTACCGAGAAAGGCCTTTTTATGTTAGTAGAGGGTAATGGTTTTGTAATATTTGGTATCCCGTGTCTTGGTGTTTCCAAAATATAACACCAATAGCTTTGTATCCTCTATAATATTTTCAACCCCAATGTCCACCTTCTCAAACTTTAACTGAAACTCATCCTAGACAAGTCAGTCCTTCACCTAAATCAGGATTTGATCCATGTACACTATACGTTCCTCCTCTACTTCATGGAACACTTGTGACTGGGAAGAGATTCATCAACCCTTCCTCGATTTCCATCCTTTTCCTTGACTCGCTATTATTTTCAAGACACCTAAGAACTGTGAACAATCACTATAGCGGTGAACCTTCGACCAAATAGATTACTCTACAACAAGAAATCCCACCCTATTATCTTCAAGCCCTCGGTACTTCCAAGAAATTAAATCATGAGAGTTTCCAACCGAAGGGAAACCTTTCCTTCATTTATTTACCTAAACCATTCACTTCAATTAGTGGAGAAAGAGACAAACATCAGGCATCCAAAATAAATTATTTCTCTAAGAGGTCCCTAACTTACTCATCCACCTCGCATTCCGGTAATGCCCCCACTAAGTAATTTCAATATTTTCTATTGGATTTGAGATCCACTTGCCATAATTAATTCAAACCATCACATTCGGGGTCATCCATCTTCCAACTATACCTTGGCTTAGCATCCATCCCATTCAGGCCTCTCTCATACACACAAAGGTTCAGATCATTAAGATTTTCTAGTGGACTAGTACACCCTCCATATTATTTTGTGGTTGCATGAATTCCACTTGGAGTGCATGCCCACAACCATTTATATTCCATGACACCCCATCCAAGTTCATTTTGTCTACCTACACATTCTAGGCGTTATCTTGGAGAAAAAGAATGAGGAAGTCAATAGTAAGGGGAGAATATTTAGTTCCATCTCAAGAATTATCCATCATCTGATTTCCTCGACTCGCCCTTTCATTAGAGAGACGATAGGAAACTTTGTTAGAAATATGTCTAACATGAGAGGGTATTATGACTAGGTTATGACTCAACAATCCTAATAAGTTTTTCAGGAACCCCTCCATTCTCCAATGAACAAACACCGTGTTGATAAATGGTACGTGTGGGATTTTTTTTATTCTATGTAAAGTGATATTAGAGTCTCCTTTTGCAATTAATTTTGAAAATACCCACAAATAATAAATTTTTATTCCCTAATGAAGAGCTTGAAATTCTACAACATTGTTACTTTATTTCCCAAGGAATCCGACATAGATCCAAACCATTTGGTTATTTTTGTCTCTAAAGATTCCTTCAAATCCCACAAGGTTGGGATTGTGTTTAGAGGTACCATAAAAATTTATTTCAATGAACATTGGAGGTTGGGGAGACCAAATATAAGGACTTGAGCGATTCATAAGGATCCCGAAGAACACAAAATTCAAGGATCAAAGTTTAAATCCCAAGCTTGCAAACTAATTGTCTCTTCTCATTGGCCATTCCAATCCTCCTTAGAAACATTTTGAGTTTGGATGGTTTCTTTGATGTTGGACTTGAATATGCTTCATATTTGATATTTGGCCTTGTTTTTGTCATAAAAACTTCTCATGTTGCACTTATTCTAGATTTCCCACATGAGAAATCCTGGGAATAGATGCCACACTATGTTTAGGATTTTGTAATGAAAACCTGTTTGTTTCCATTGTCCAATGGTATTTTTATGATGTTGGTACATCAATACGTTTTCCTAAAAGTTAGTGCTCTTTCCTCAAAGGGATTGAGTTAAAGGATATTGATTTAAGGCATGTTCCACTGTTTCTACATTTGCATAACACAAATAGCACTGAGATGGTCCTTAATATCCGCGTTTGGTTATATGGCCCCACGTAAAGGAACTACCTTTCACTACGAAACACATGAATTTGGATATCTTTTCCCAAAGTTTCTCCATAATTGTTCGCAAATGGGCTCCCCTTGGTTTCCTATAAGACATGGAAAAATTTAGGGGCGAAATTTCTCCCTTGAGCAAAAATTAAGGGGTCACAGATGTTGATTCAGAGAATATTTTATATGGTATTAAGTTTAAAAAAACAAAAATATTTAGCTCCATATTTATTTTTAAATAAAATGTCTATAATTATTATCCCATGGATTTTTATGAGAGAGAGGGCTTGAAAATGTTTTTCCCCCATGATTTCTAGAAGAGAGGGGCTTGAAAATGTTTTTTTCCCATGTTTTTTAGAAGAGAAGAGGTTGAAAATTGTTTTTCCCAAGGTTTTTAGAAGAGAGAGGCTTGAAAATGATTTTCACCCATAGTTTTTAGAAGAGATGGGAAAATTTAGTTAGGTAAAAAAATTAGTCAATTATATATATTTTAGAATTTGAAAAATATATTTTTTCATACATTTAATTTTAAATTTCATTTTAGTAAAATTTAATTTTGACAATATAGTTATCCGACCAATAAAATATCATACAAATGATTTATATACATATTACATTATCAATAAAATAGTCTTCACACTTTCCCATGTATCATAGGTATTGTCCCATTTATTATACATATAAATTTAGAGGGTTATTAAAAGTTTCCCTAATGTAGGATTAATAAGAATGTTATACGTTTCTTTGACGGAAAAATTTCTACCTCTTCGATTTCCCCAAAATAATATGTCCGGGCCTATCTATTTGGGTATTTTTCTACAATGCAGTTCTTCTTTTATATTTTTAAATTCATGGTATTGGGCACGATGGGATTTATCTCCAAGGCTCCCATCCTCTCCATGTGGCATCTTGACTTTTGTGATCCCAGTAATGGTTAAACATATTGGTGTTCTGAACTTGAATAAAGCCAACTAAGCATATCTAACTTTCTAAAAACAAGGATTTTGAAGAAGGGAATTATATTTCCAACCAATGTTCCATGTAAGGGAGGAAATTTTGCTACTAGTTAGTATGATCAAGTTTATATCTTCCATCTCATGGGAATATTTTAAATTCCATATTCTATTCCACAATGCATCTTTATTTATCATCCATTTCTACCATAGCTTTTCTTCTAGAGCTTCACTTTCAATTTTTGGGTCCCGAAGCCCCATACCTCTATCCCATTTTGGGAAAAAAAATTTGCTCCATGCTACAATTTCCCATTTCCAATGGGTTCAATATCCTCTCCAAAGGACACTTCTTTTATTGTTTCTAATGGCCTTACTAATTTTGTTCAAGGATACTAAAACCATGAATAGATAATGAGGCATATCTTGCAACACCAGCTTGATCAAGATTAGTATTCCTATTATATTTGAAGATTGAAAGTCCCAGTTTTCTAATACTTTCTCCATATGGGAAAGAAGTTCTTCCCAAGTCGAGTTTCGATGGATGTTTCCAGGGAGTGGAGCACCTAAGTCTTTACACAGAAGAGAGCTCCTCTAGAAACCAAGAATCTTATGGAAATTTCAAGCTAAATCGTTAAGTGAACATTAAAGAAAAATATTCTAGACTTACTATTGTTTATGGTAGTGCATGAAGTCCGCATGAAGGTGTTGAGCACCTTCTTGAAATATATTACCTACCTAACCAAGGGGAATCCCATCGGCATATTGTCATCCACAAATTGCAAGGGGTAAGCAATCAAATAATAATCCACGTGAAGTTTCAAACATTTGATTTTTCCCTTTGAGACTACCTCCTTTATTGATCTTCCCAAGCCTTCATCCATGAGGATGAACATGGGAGATGGGATCCCCCTATCGTATGCCATGGGAGGGGTTGAATTTATGCAAAGGTTATCCATTGACTAAAATAGAGAATAAGGTTGATGAGGTGAGGGACATAATCTAGTTTTTCGTTACATAGAAAATCCAAATGCTAGGAGACCTCTGTGTATATACTTAGAACTGAATTTATTAAAGGAATTTGACATGTTTAGTTTTATCATCATGCCTACTTTCTTGGTGGTTTTCAAAGAATGGATGGTTTCATGTACTAGTAAAATACCATCTAAAATATACCTACCTTCCACATATCTTGTATTCTGCACCAATAAGAGATTTGGTAAGAGGGGTATCATTCTATTTGCAACAACCATGGTGATGATCTTATAGATAATCGTTACACAAAGAAATTCGTTTTTATTTTCTTGGATCTTCTTCCCTTTATTCCTTGGGAATTAAGGTTAGGAAGGTAGAGCTTAGTGATGGAAGAAATTTATTCAACTACCTATATCCCTCTACCACTTCCCAACCATCAATTTTAATAGTTAACCAGTAGGAATGGAAAAACTTGGCAGTGAAGCAATCCAGTCCTAGTGATTTCCCCTTTCGAATATCCATGACATATTTATCTACCTTGTTAAAACAGGCTTCTTTGAGAAGTTTCTCATTCTATTTTGCGGTAACCAAACAGGGAATGTTCCAAGTGATTTTCTCAATGGCCTCCTCGATGTAGCCCGATGGTTAATAACAAAGATTTGTAAATCTGACAAGTTCCTTCTCCATGTCCTCATGTTTCATCTTGATGTTTTTGTGACCGTACTTTCTCATTTTAATTATGTTATGGTTTCTATGCTAAATCATTGATATTTTTTTCTTTCTCTCCCCTTGTTTTAATCATTTGACTCTCAATTTGTAGTGCCATAGAGTCTCCTCTTGCTTTTTTATCAATTCTATCTATTTTGTAACATCATCTCTTATTCTTTCAGTTGCTCCATATATCCCTATTAAATGATATTTTTTTTATAGGGGGACACTTTGTCTATTAATTATTTCTGTGTTTGGAATATGTTTCCAAATACTTCTTTGTTCCAAACAATGATATTGGATTTGAGAATTTTTAACTTCTATTGAAATGGATACATATTGGAACCCCTATTCACCTTTTCTTCTCTTCACCAAGTTGCTATGTGTAATATCCCTGATCTAAAATCAGATTAGAATATTAACTCTGCTGCAATTTATTAATTAAATTCAGAAATGAAACTTTTGCAATTTACCAGGCACTTCTTGATACTTGGAAAAATAGGATTATTACTAATAAATTTGTTAAAAAGGGTAGCAGGATGATGGAATAAACCAAAGAAAATTTAGGACAGAGAAAGTTCCTTCCATAAGCACATGTATGTTGGGGACCATTTAGGTTTCGAAATCATCTCCGCTGAAGTCTACTTCCACGCTTTTGGGTGTCCCAACCGTGCAAACTAGGAGAGAACTATCACATCCATTCAACCAGGGTTTATGAAAGGTTCATATGTTTTTTCAGATAGGTAATATGCAGAAAATAATTTTTTATAAGGTTGGGAACTAATCTAGGATGATTTGGGGATGTTTGGAATGATTTGGGCAAAAACTAGTAATTTGCCTCGGGAAGAACCTGCGCAAAGGAGGTTGTCCCTCCTTAGGCCCAGAGTTGCCTGCTTTTTCTTATGACAGATTTCTTCACTTTATAATTTTGTAATTGATCCTCTAAATTGAAACTTCTCCCTCCTTAGGCCCATAGTTTCCTGCTTTTACTTTTGACTTATTTTCTTGGCTTTTGGTCACTTTCCATCTTTTCTGACTGCTTTCATTTTCCAGTGCCTTTGACAATTACTAATTATCATCCTATTAAATCTGGCTTGCCCCAATGTACCCTGCTGATATGGAAAGTTATTTGCACATATTTATTTGCATATTAATTAATAATGACAAAAATAAAAGTAAGTACAAGCTTCCTAAATAATGATTTAACAAAATTCCCTAGGTTAATTAATTAATGTCACTTTTAATACCCTATTTGTTTGGAAAGGTAAACTCATTCAATGTCCCTTCAAGGGAGGGACATGGAAATCCTCCCTTCCCAAGTCTTCTTGTCCTCAAGCAGAAGCACTCCAGAGTGCTGCAAAATTTGTCCACCATGTTTCAGCTGCACCACTTTGATCATAGTCATTTCTTTAATGACCACTTCTTTCACAAAATTGTCAACACATTTAAGGTAACTGAGTAGAATGTCTGGATACCAATACCTCCTCTACAAGGATCCAAATGTTGTTTCCCCTTTTGGAAATATTTGATTCCAAAGAATGTCGAGGTCCCATGGTATTATCTTCTCCCTTCCAAGCATCAGTAACAACAACAAAATTTTATCTTCGTAAAAGATGAAAATGAGGATGTGAAAATCATACCACCACAATGACAATTGATCACTCCCCATGAAAAACTAAATATCTTTGAGACTCTCCCACCAAGCATGGAACTTCTTAATGTGGGACCAGATCATCTTGAGCCTCTCTAAAGTATGAAAATTCATGTGCAATATAGCACTGGAATTCACATCACTACTGCTATGAAGACACGAATGGTTATCCCATGCCCCTCCATGTATACTGAGAGCATCATATAGCATCCATACATGCTCATGCCACTGCTCATATAATTTTTCTAAGGTGTCTAATGTCTCTCCATTGATGCAAGAAAGATCTTTACCCTCCAGAGTACATATCTCAATCATGTGTCTAGACACCTAATCAATGGAAAAACAAACTTGCACGTTGAATGATTCAAGTGGGAATAATTAAACTGTTATTGATGCACTTGTAAAACCACATGGATTGACCATCAATCCCTCAACTAGAAGAATGGGAGTAGCATGCTCCTCTTGTGGCATCAATAGAAAAAATCCTTTCACCGAATTTTCATCCCCACATGATGTGGTTGAAATAGAAGTGTGTGGTGACCTTGGGCCAGGAAAGAGAAGAAGGAAGAAAGTGAAGTGCAAGTGCAGGAAGAAAATGAAGCGTAGAAGAAGAGATAGACTGTGACAAGCAATAGTGCAATGGAGGAAAAATGAATCTACAGGCATGCAAAAGGGTAACGGCTAGAAAGTGACATGTCAGGAAGATCGTGGTTTTTAAAGTCGGCGTAAGCCGGTAGAAGTCGCACGTATGAAGGAGTATATGTAAGTCAGGTCGATAGTGCCTTCTGTCAGTCTATGAAATCTTGTAATCGACGGCTGATAATGAATTGTAACAAATGAACTGTATTTAGTCGACCTTGCATGGCCGTGTAGAAGCTATAAATAAGAGGAACTCATTTTTTATAAGGGTTGGAAAATAGTTGAAGAAATCATAGAAGAAGTTAGATAGTAGTATCATAGAAGGCTGTTGAGCCGCAGAACCCATTTTGCAGAAGGGTTGTCAAATATTAGGAGTCATTTTGTAGCTTAGTGCGCTGATACTAGTTAGAAGAGTCGATCTAAGATGTGTGTGGATCACTAGGAGTAGTTAGAAGAATATCATAATAAAACCAGAGAGCATGAGAGTGAGAAAAAGTATGTGAGATAAAAATACATATCTCAAACAGTCTGTAGTCAAGTCGCAGACTGAAAGGTGCATATATTTCTCATGCCAGATGAAGAGCACCTTTGTGGTTTTTCCTGGTGGGTTTCCACGTTACATCTTGTGTCGCTTGAATGTGTATGTTAAATGTGTGTGGGTTATTTTGTATTGTTTATATTTATTGCTTAAGTGAATGTTGCAATATTGGTAAAAGAAGGTGAGTGAATGAATGACCAGCATCATTGAAGCATTTTGTATTATTTCACGCCCATTTATTGTTAAGTTGTTAAGGAATAATCTGTGTCGTACGGTTGCGACACTATTGAGTTAGAAAAAGGACCCCAACTTTCCAACTCTGTCGAGCACCTTGGTTGTGTGCCAGGGGACAGTAATCCCTCGCCTAGCTACGGAAACATGGTACTGGAAGTTACCCATTAAGATATCTTGGGTGAAATTGTGCCTACATTGCAGGTGTGGCTGACTAAGCTTGCTTTGTCAGGCCGATGTATTTGGGTGTTTTGTTGCTCGCAAGAAAAACCTGAGCCTGGGTCATGAGTGTGAGGAAAAGTAGCCAACAAATGGTTCCGTTGTTGGGACCCTTAATTATTTGAGTCGAGGGAAATGTTGTGGAATCTGACAAAGAAGGAAATCAATGATTGGTTGGAATCTAAGACATTAGCATTTGCACAAGGGGAGAGTGGAATATCGCGGTTGATCCTAGAAGACTGGTTGGACCGATACATGTACATAGATATTTACGAAAATTTCTTCGCAGAGTTTCTTGTTGTGTTGCATGAGTAGTTGTCAAGATTAGAAAATCAGCAGGAATTTTTTTAGAGAAGGGAAGCAGTCGAGTGGAGTGCTCAACTGATCCGCAATTCAGCAGATGTAAGTAACCCCATCTCTAGAGCTATTTATTTTTGGGTCGATGGTATTTTGAAAGGATATATTACTAAGTTTTTAGTTGAGACGATAACCTCGTATAGTGAGTCTGAAAGAAAATATTTCCAAGGACCCCGCAAGAGGTACCTGTTATATATAAATATATGGATAAAGATGCTCGTCTATGAGAATGGAATTTTGTAGCTGAGCATTTGAGTCACATATCCAGAAGAAAGGATATATCATAGATGACCTGTAAATAAAATGGGAAATAGTGAGCTGAGTTGTTCCCATGAAGTACAGAACCTAAACTAGAAGTTGGATTTTTAACGAGTGGAAGAAGATTCCAGTTAGGAAAAAGAAGAAAGACAATAGGAGGTAGATTGAATGCTTGTCTATTCAGAGAAAGGGAGTAAGAGTTTGAGTCACATATAGATGAAGGGTTTTTTGACAAAGAGGAATAATATCAACCAATTTCTAAAGGAGAAGAAGAGTCAAAAGAATCTGCAAAGACACAAAGATCAGAACATAACTACACCAAACTAGGAGCATCACCAGAGGTAAGGTTTAGAACCTCATATCCTAAAATAACTATGAATACTGGTAGTACTAGTGTTGTGACTAGTGCACAAGGAAGTCCGCCTTCGTTAAATTGTTCATTAAACATCCTTAACACCAACTCAATGGCTGGGATTTTGACCAACGATTTAAAACTCTGATGGCCAAAGTAAGTTTCCAAATGTCGTATGTACAGCACAAATAGTGGTTTATTGCTCCACTATTACCACACATCCGAGGACCTTTGATGCAATAGAATATTTTGTCGAAGACGGAAGCACTGGAAATACCTATGAAGCTGGAAGCCTTGCCTATCAAAGATGGCGGCACAAGGATGATGCAGATTTAGTCACAGTTGGCTAACCTAATGATACAGCTTCAGGATATCAAGAAGCGAAAAGAAATCCAGGAGGATTTATGGTGTACAATATGTAGAACATATGGACACCACAAGGATAATTGTCCGGCGTACATGAACTATATCTCATCAAGTGCACCTAATCCATTGAGTACCCAAGGACTACCCTGGTACAGAATATGACAAACTAGAGGCCATCACGATGAGGACTATCTATACCTACAAAAGATTGTAAGTACCCAAGCCAACCTTTATTGTAAATTTTGTAAGTCAGTGGGACATGATGAGAAAGATTGCAGAGCATATCATCTCTTGAAGGAAAAGAAAGTAGACACCAACATAATGAAGAATAATGGGCAGGTTCAGGGTGAACAAGAGAAAGCGCACTACTAGCCTATGCATTATCCACAGTATCAACCTAAATACCCACAGAATCAGTATCCACTACAGCAACAACACACTTAGCTTATGGATTGGAAATTTTAGAGGTAGAGGACAAAGCTCAGGAGTATTTGGCAAAGGAAGAGGTCAAGTCATGTGCTACAATTGTGGACAGCAGGGCCATTATGATAGATATTTCCCTAAACATGACAAGACATGTTCATATTGCAAAGCACGGGATCATAATGTGGAACAATGTCCCCAGATGATTACAAAATGGAAAACTTGGACCATGGGAGGTCCTAACCCCGTGCAGAATCCCAACCCAAATCCTAACCTGAATGTTTAAATAATTGTTGTTGATCCAAGAGAACCAATTGTTGCTATCATAACACAAGAAGGTGTTGCGACTAGAGAATATCAGAATATACCACAGGAAAAACTGCAGGTGTGACCTGCAACGCAAAATAAAGTACCATTTGATGTTCAAAAACAGAAGCAAGTATTTTTTGACATGCGACTGGAGTTTGTAGATACACAACAACCGTCGACCTCATGCAAAGTCAGGGAGATGCCTGAACGATTTCAATATCTATTCCAGAAGCAGTTTCCAAACAACGTTAGTAAGATCAAGTCATTTCTTTCAAGTTACTTAGTGCTAATACATGATAAAGATGTTGTTGCAGAATTACAAGCGCTCATAAAAGAAACCCCATTAGAGTCACAACCTGAAAGAAAATTTAACCATGTTAAAAAGAAATTCAAAAATGGTCGCCAGTTAAGAATGACTGTTTAAATAGGAGATTACAACATGGATTATATTATCCTAGATATGGGGTCGGACATCAATATTTTGACGCGACAAACTTTGGAAAGCATGGGAAAGCCGTGCTTGGATTGGTCCCTTATCCAGTTGAGGCTTGTGAATTAGGCGAAGGTCCTACCGATTCGTAGGTTAAGTCAAGTTCCTGTCAACATTGAGGGGCTATGAACATTTGCATATTTTGAAGTTATTGTTATTGTTGATGACACAAACCCATAACCTGTGCTTCCAGGGATAAACTGGGAAATAGACAATCAAACAATTATAAGCTTTAGGAAAAGAATCCTCTCATTTGAAGATGAAGAAATGAGGGTAGTTTCACCCATTGACCCACTTGAGGGACAAAGATATGTCGAACCAGTCTATAATGAAGGACAAGGTGATTATTTGGACCATATTTATAATTTCACTACCTTAAAATATGATTACATAAATCCTACAGTGGATGGGAACCTGAGATGGAGGAGTACTAGCTCATGCACATCAGATTCAGGAGAGGCATTGAAGAATTGGAAAAACAGATTGCATGAAGTATCTAGGAGGAGATGCGCCATGATTACTAAGCCTATGCGACAGGTGGAGACTCAGTTGAGCGAGTTACCCACATATTATGGATTACCTAATCTTGAGACTTTTCTAAGTGAGTTTGAAGGAATGGTAACAGAACCGTAGTGCTTGTCTGCATTAGACTTTGTGTTGAATCCGAGGTATAAAGAAAAGGTGAAATCTGAGTTAGACCAAATGTTAGACGCAGATAAGATGAAAACAAGTGAATCCAGGATCTGTGTTGACCTAAGAAAACTGAATGATGCATGCTTTCACGATCCATTCCCAACACCACTCATGGATGAAGTACTTGAAAGTGTCGGAGGATAGGAGATGTATTCATTTACCAACGGATTTTTAGGTTATCACCAAGTGAGAATAGCAAAGAAGGATCAACACAAAACGACCTTCATGACAGAATGGGGTTGCTATCAGTATAAGGTAATTCCCTTTCACTACAAAATTTCAACCCAAAATCCAACTCCTTGCATGTCTGAAATTTGACACTTCTCTATCTCATTTTCGACACATACACTTTTTTTTTGGCGTCGGTGGCGTAACGTCAGACCTTCGATCATCGAATAATAAGGGTCAAAGATCCGACAGACCATTGTGTCACATATTCGACCATTATTCCTTCTGAAGTGCCAACCAAAATTGCATAAACCATCGGAACTCCGACATCCTCCGACCCTTGAAGCGTCGACAGTCCGACAGAGAAAAGTGTCTGAGAAATGGTGGCGTCGTCGGTTTTTAATTCAGACAGTGTTGGTAATCCGACGCACTCTGACACTAGAAGAGTCAGCCTTCTGACGCATTTTGACACTTAAACCGTCAATCGTATGATGGGAGGAAGCGTCGGAGTCATGGCACGGCCGTCGGATGGGATGACCGGAGTGTCGGAAGACCGTCGGAAAAGCGACACCGATTGATGGATTTAAAAAAAAAATTCCAAATATTTCACTTACGGCCACATGGTTTCATGTACAAAGTTCATGTAATCCCATGCCCTCATGTTCAGGTGCTGTTAGTGCCCATTTTCCTTGTCTATCATAGATGTTTACATTGTAGATAGTCCCCGAATGAACTTTCCCCATGAGATTGGTTGGTTGGATTCTACAATTTGCCCCATGAGGTTGGATAGTAAGAAATTCTCTTTGTTCATAGAAATTAAGTCTTTATGTGAACATTGTATATAAACCAAGGGCCATACACATAATATTTTGCTGGAGCTCTTAGAAGTAGAAGAAGGACCAGGTTAATCCAAGAGAATCCCAACTTACCCACTTAGAAATGGGCTATGTGACTTGGCTTTCGAGAGAGTCGGAGAAAGGTTGCTTGCAATCAAGTTTTCCTAGTTGAACACAATGCAGTGCTTCTCTAGGTGAGACTATTAGTTGGAAAGT
>LPNX010707451.1:82955-96833 GCA_001517045.1 Pseudotsuga menziesii
GATAGAAAAATAACAGAAATAAACTTGTTGACCAAGAGGCATTCAATACTTTTAGAATAGTCTAGCTTTGCTCAAGGAAGGGATATAGAATAATATTGAATCCTACAAATACATAACCACTTCATATAGCAAAGAGACAAAGAAACAACAGAGTATGTTACCTTAAATCATTATTAATAATGTACAGTAGATATTTAACTTCACTCTTGCAAATTCCAAACAGCCAAGGTAAGCACAGATTGTTCTTGCTAAATGAAGTGGCTAGATAATAGAGGGGTCAAAATTTATAATGATGTGCAAAAACCTATCCTTGTTGCAAAACAACGTAGGAATTTTAAGAGGTAGAGAAAAAATTCTAAAGGATTCAAGAACACAGTATACATTGGGGCCCTAAAATGTCCACTCTATGGATCAATACATTCATTTTAATACACTAAATAATAAACTCCTTTTCCAATTAAACATAGAATTGAGCAAAAATCCAGCAATAGTCAACAAGCATAAGATGCCAGTATATTAGATAAAAAAATTAACATACATCACTCATTTTCATTCCATGGTTTTTAGCATGTTATTCGATGAAAGGTCAATCAAAGAAATCCCCATTATACATGACATAAATCCTAGGCTTAAATTCTTGCATGTGATTGAACCACCAGGGGATCAATACTTGTTTTCAGAATTATAGTCTTAGGGTAAACAGTAAATGGCATATATACCTCATTTGGCACATTTGCTACTTTGAAATTTCCTTCAAATTCTGGTTTTAGAGTGTACTCAAAGTCTTCAATGCCCCATCCCTACACACTCAGGAAACAAATGAAAAGGAATTGGAAAACTAAAGAAGAGCAATGATGTTCATAACAATCAATGCAACATCAATATGCAAACAATAAAAATCCCAAAACATAGCCGAAAGAAATCCCAAAACAAAGGATAGGCTGACCAATGGGTATAAAACAATGCCAAGTGTTTTTACCTCTCGATTTTTAATAAGATAGCCTTGCCCATCCACTATGTGTGAAATAATCATTATCATGTCATATTTGGCATCAGGGAACTTGAAAGGAAGCTTAGTTGTCTCTATATCAAAAGCACACACACGAACTTCAGCTCGTTGAAGAAGATATGCCCTATTTTCCAAGGTAACCTTTGAAGAGTCCACTTTAATAGTGTACCATTGTCCACATCTTGCATCTGTAGGATTGCAAAATCCATAAACAAGTAAAGAATGAATGTTAGTTTTTCGGTATATAAAAACTCTTGCTGCAAAGGTTGTTGAATGTGGACTTATGATGTAGAGACAAGCCATTCTTTGTTCAAAAGCATCTTGAAAACATTGAATGTGGACTTATGATGTAGAAACAATCCATTATTTGTTCAAAAGCATCTTGAAAACATAAAATGAAGACATGAGTGTGTTGAGAAAATAAATGCATCCTGCTACAATTGACCAAGTATTCAAACAATCTATCTCTGAAGCTATCATGCCCAACCATTTATATAAACATGTTATATAACATATATCATTTACTAATTCAATTCAAGTAACTAAGTTCTTTAAAATCCTCAAGCAACATTAAATGACACTTAATTGCTTAATCTAATCAAGGAATTTAAAATATAATGATCTAACAGAAATTATGTACGCAAAAAATTATAATTAGTAAGAATATATCACCTGATAAAACATGGATAACCAAAAATACTATGTATATAAGGCCATCGATCTAATCAAAACTCCATTTCTTGCCTCTTAACTATGGAAATGTTTCTCAACGCTATCTACAACAAGTTCCAATGGAGGAGTCAAATAGCAATAGTGAAAATTACACAATAAAAATATAGAAATAGATGTTTTTTAATGTATTCTTCCTTACCATTCATTGAGCTCCTCTCTGTTTCAAGAATAATTTAATATTCTCTACCAAACAGGACCAACCACATGAAGGTGGAAGCTCTTATGGCCCCTTCCCCCCCTCACATCACTCTCAACTCCCCAAACCCAATGCCTATACTTGCAAATAACAATTTATTTCACTATTTCACAATGCAAATAACAATGCATCTACAATGCAAATTATTTCACTCAATAGTTGAAAAATGCTTTCATTAAATCATTTTTATAACATTCATTAAACCATTCAATCATTCAACAGCTGAAAAAACCATTCATTAAAAAATTAATTTAGTCAATGGCGGAAAAAAAATATCAGTAAACAATTCAGTAAAGCATTCATTCATAAAACAGAGGAAAAAGCATTAATTTTTTTTATAAATAAGAATTACTGAAAATTTGTTTAGTCACTTCCTTTTTACTTTTATTCTCTTTAAATATTTAGTTAGAGTCACATCTTCGGGAATCTGATCATCGGTATCCCTACTAGTCTGCTCAGAAGGTTGAACTTCAGGCGAGGGGCGATGAATTTCTACAATAATGTCAAAATATTTCATTAATATATTTATATTTTGATAAATACAAGTAATTCATTAAAAAAACATTGCGAATGTATGTTTTTACCTGCCATGTGCAAATCAACATGTTCAACATTATCTCATACTGGCCCAACCTGTTTCGTGTTATGATCTGCAGCTACATGCTCTGTAGTTGAATTGTGTAGAATTAGAATTAATGTTCATCATCTGCAATGGTCTATAAAAAATAGTAGCACATTAATAAATTCATTACCAATATGAGAAGCATGATCTTCGTTTGGTTGGTCATGTACTTCATCCTCGACATGAACGGGATCGTTACTTTCCTGCACAAAAAGGAATAAATAATTTACGTTAGTTTATTTATAAGGAACAAATTGCATGAGAATTAATAAATTATCTTTAAACTATACAGTTTTCACATACCTGGGCACCAGATGGATCAGCAGAAGATCATGCAGTATTCACAGACAAGCTTCTTCGGCATTCAACAACATCGTCAAAGCCATGTTCGAAGACAAGCTTCATGTAATCCGCACTGGGCAATTCTTTGAACCGGTCGGCCTTCATATTTGCATGATGTCATTAATTTTAAAGCCTTTTGTGAGAACAAAGGAAAAATAATAATATGTATGATATTTGGATGTGGATTTGGGTTTTGCGATACTTACATATCGGGCCGCCAAGTTGAAGTAACCACCAGGCCTAAGCTTGTGTTGGCCAATTTTTTCAATTCTTTCCTTTGTGGCCTTAGATGTGTCTAAGAGCCTAATTAAGTTTTTAAATACATTAGTCTATGTACCAAAATTGATATAAAAACTAGTAATAATAAGGCTTACCACTACATTTTGGAATGAATTGCATACCTCCCTGTTCCACCTGGTGGTATATTTCCTGATTTTCTTAGGCCCTTCTCTTTTCCATCTTCCACCAGGGCTTTCCACTCCACAGATGGAATCATTGGAGGGTGCTCAGACTTAGGGTTCTTTTCTAGGTTAACTCTATATTGGTCTCGGACAATCTTTAGATGTTTTCCAGCCTTCTGTAGTACCTTCGATGTATCAAAGGTTTCTTTTCCGAACAGACTAACCAAGCGATTAGTCAGCTCATCCTTTAAATCTTTTGGCTGCTTGTTCCACATTGTGCGGATGGTGGGCTCGAAGAACTCCAAGGCCAAATCATATAGATGTTTATAAAATATATCATTTCCTGCAAAACATTATTGCCATCATTAGTGAACATTAGAAAATATTATCGGTATATTAGACACAAATTATAAAAAATAAATTGAATAATCTATAATGAACTGAAATCCTCTCTATCTTTATTGGAACCAGTTCTTCATTCACCAAAAATGTGCACTTTATTGAACCAGTGCTAGTCACATGAGAAGATCCAGGAAATGTTTCCACATCTCTATCTAGCCCTGCATCCACCCCTTCTTCTACAACATCTGTTGTGGGTGGGGCACCATCGGCTTCACCCTTCGCTGCCCTCGACAGTGTCACAGAGCGTGTTGTCGATTGTTCAGTGGACAATATGGGATCAATATGTAGTGTACATGGAGCGGTTTGGTCATTGGGACCAACATTGCCTTGACCACCACTAATAATCTCCATAGCACGCTGTAAATTAAACCCATTGTATTATAAGTTCAACAGCATATACAATCAAATATTATAAAGTTTTTATAAATGAATTTTCATTTTTATTCGATAACTTACGTCTAGTTGTTTACGTTGCTGTAACAACAATTGAAGCCTTTGTTTGAGCCCTTATGTTAGTGGAACTGCCAATGTCAAATGAACCAGTTCCTGATTTTGTTTTTCCCTTGTCCTTTGTAGCACCCTCAACAGGTCTGCACACTCTCTAGATTCACTATCTCTCATCAACCGAGAGACCTCATTCTGTAAAGAGTTTTGAGACGTTGTTTCATAAATGGAATCCCTTGTCTGCAATTGAAATATATATAAAAATTGCTTAGTCATTGAAAATATAGTTTGCGCAAATAATTATATTAGGGATTACATCTAGGAGTACCTGACACCTAGATGAGGGCGTGGCCTGATCAACAAATGGGGATTTACCTTGATCAGCCACCTGCAAAAAAAGTGGAGAACATTATCACAATGAATGCAATATGTATAAGCTAACAAATACAGAACAAAAACAAAAATAAACACTATGCTACATGTTTTATATGTGTACATTTTTGAAGCATTTAGAATGTGGAATTACATTTAGGTTAAATGGTTGCCTCGAGTCTCCAGTCGTCTGATCAATAGCTGGGGAGTTTCCCCGGTCAATCTGCAAAAAAGGTAGACAACATTACCATCATGAACGCAACCATAAAAATGAAAGAATACATAACAAAATAAACATAATGCCTCACGATAGACATGTTTACGATTTTAAAGTATTTGAAATGGAGAATTACATTCATGTTTGGCTGTTTCCCTGATGCTGTACTCGGCTGATCAATAGCCGGTTGGCTTCCCTGATCAACACTCTGCATGGAAAATCGATAATATTATATAAACGAACCTAATATACTAATGAAAATACATAACAACGTATCTGTATGTCCATCCTAAAATTTAATATTACATTGGAAATATCGATGTATACCTGCTGCCTTGACTTGGGTCAACAAACATCTATGGAGATGGAGGTGCCCCTGAGAGAACCCTGCATAAAAAACATACTAAAAGTTACATAAGGAAACATGAAATTAAGTAGATAATTTCAATTATATGCTAACAAAAATCCCTATAGACATTAAAATAATTAATAAAAGGACTAATAAATTGTTTGTTGTACCACAACCATACTAACAATGTTTGTATCTACATAGTTCAAATTGTAATCAATAAGCAGTTCTTCGCCAGCAGCTATTGATTTAATTGCACATACAAAGACACAGTTTCCTTCACACAACTCGAATATGCAGTTGGGTTGCTTTAATGTAGACCCTGGTTGTGTACTATTTATAAACCCTGCAATATTACCGGTTGTTTTTGGCCTTCTGTCCATGTACATCGTTGCTCCTTTATTTTGAACTTTGTCTTTCAGTTGTATATAATTCACTGACAACCCATATCTACACATACTTCATGTATATTGGACCAGGTGCATCCAATCACTATAGTTGTAACAGGGTCCAACATACTCCATCAATTCTGTACATCTACTGTATCCAACCTTTATGATGTCCATGCAAAACAAGCCCAATCCATGCAATGAGGACAGTGCAATTCTATATATCCTCTCATTCACACAAAAATTAGTGTTTACTTTAGGAAGATTGTTGGGAACCCATTGTTTCACTAGGTGTTGGTACCTTAAGGGCATGTCGATGTCTCCCACTATCTCATCATCATAGGAACATTACCCCCCTCCTTGGAGAAAAAAATTCATGTGTTTGTCGAATTTTCTTCTGATCTTCTAACATCTAGTTGATCTAGCCCGTGTAGACCTTCTGGATGTCTCACTTTCCTCTCACCTTCCCAAACTCCCTTCGCTGGAGGAAGACAGGTCTAAAAAATACCTGTTTGGTTCTACCTACACCATGGCCAAAAAAAAATTTGGCATAAGCATAGCAAAATACCAGCAAAAAAACGTGGAAAGACTTATAAGAAAAAAAACTTGGAAAGACTTGTAAGCCAATAACTTGTTAAAGAAAAAGCTTGTCAAGAATGATTTTGGTTAAAAGGTGTGGGCATTTGGTAGCTCTAAAAATTCTAATGTATGCCCCTCTTTTGGTTACATACCATTCTAACTTATTGCTTGCATTTCCTTTTGCTAACATGAATTGGGTAGGCTTCATAAGCTTCAAATGTATGCTTGTGTCCATTGTACTTTAGCCTTTCAACATTGTCAAGCTTGAGATGATATGTTATGCATATGCAGCACATATAACACTGCAATTTATGCCAATATATGTCTATACAAAACCTGGAGGTTCTCCTTTAATGGACTATCTCCTTCAAAGAACATATCTCCTTTAAGTGGTTTTTAGTTTTCCCATGAATGATTTTGTGATGTTGTAGATTATTTTAGTTTTAGAGTGGATGTTTTAACCTCTGTGCTAATCTGAAGTGCATAATCCATCACTTCAGAGGCATATTTCCTAGTGGTGGTGAAGAGCGGACATTTCCAGATCTAGCTACTTGGCACGTTAAATACATTTATATCAGTCTATAATATTTGCTGATTTATTCCTTTTAGCTTGTCTTGATGATGCTTGTTTTCCCATATTAATTTTCAACCCTAAGGCAATGCTAACTTGTTTTCCCATACTAATTCTCAAACCTAAGGAAACCCTAAGGAATACAATTGATCAGCTTCACAGGAATACTGGACAAACATTCAAAGGTAACACCTCTAATCTAGGAATCTTGACTACATCCACATCACTAACCTTCAACAGATTGAGAATTCAAGTCTAATACTAAAGTAGCTAATCCAAAGAAGCAATAAATAAGAGAGATCAATAATATGAGGGGATCATCCACCTCAATCATCCAAAGGATGTCAATAGCAACAGCACATAAAAGACTCAAGTGCTAAGGACTAGAAAAGCTGGAAAGTGCCTTGACCAGTACATTCACCATTAGTGAATTCAGTAAACTGAAAATGGCCCGAGGCCAAGGTTAATGCTTATTTGGATAAGCTATCAGCCTTAGTATTGTGTTATCTGAATATGTGAACTACTTTTAGCTGGATGAAGTAAGGTTCCATATCACGGATACGTTGACACCAACCATCAAGTGCAATTAAAGTTAGTTATGATCTTCTATTGAACCAATTAATGATGGCTATGGAGTCTCCATGAATGTGCAGAGTGGGAAGGAGCATGGATTTAGCACAATAAAGGAGAGTCCATAAAGCAAGTAGTTCAAATCTAGTGTTTGTACTTAGACCAACACCCAATTTGAAGCAAAAATAGTGGTCCTGGGTGATCAAAAGATGAACACCTATACCTCCAATTTGATTGGATGAAGCCCCATCAAAGAATATGTAGGTACAATTATCGAAATAGTTTATTTAGTCAAACTCAGAGGTTAGCTGGAGTGGAATAATGAGTTTGGGCCTCCTCCTAAGGCCAGGTTTAATGGACATGCTATGAACACACCTAGCAGCTCTTCATCTAGCAGAGAAACTGGAACCCTACTCTCAGTTCCAGCTATCTAATTTTCCAATGTGTTCTGCACTGTGTCTGGGGAAAGTATAACGCTAATTTCTGGTGAGGAGAAGATGTTGAGCTCTTGCTGCCACGGGTCAACAGAGTTGTCTGCCATGTCTACCAGACCTACTCCCAAATTCACCAAAAACCTCCAAATTGAACCAAACTGTCCAAAACGAAACGAGTCGCGACAATGTCCAAATACGCTTGTCATTTTTTATTACATATTATTATATATTATATGTATTTTATTATTATTTTATATTATATGTATTTTATTTTTATTATATGTTATTTTATATTATATAAATTGCCATAATAGTATTAGGATATTTTTATTTTATTTTTATTATATGTTATTTTATATTATATAAATTGCCATAATAGTATTAGGATATTTTTATTTTATTTTTATTAAGCATTAGTTTTGAACTAATGCAATGATTAGTTTCGAACTAATCATTGCTGCTATTGTTACTCACTAGCAATTTTAAACTAATTTATGTTGTTGTTGCTACTCACTGAAAATGTTGTTATAACTTGCTAAAACTAGTGTTGTTACTTGTTGATATTGTTGTTGTTACTTGTTGAAACTGTTGTTGTTACTCACCAAGAGTCTTGAAATTGTTTATTTTATTGTTGTTACATGTTTGTAATTGTTATTGCTACGAGCGCTAGTAGTTTCTTGACTAACACATTTCATAATTAGAGTTAAACTTATTATTCATGTAAAGTTTTTTTTAATAGATATGTATTATGCAATTAGTAATTGTCTAAGTAAATTATGGATCTCATTAGAGGGTCATACTTCCGCTACTTTCGCTAAGTTTTAGTTGATAAATTATGATGGTTTTCTAAACAAGAACACAAGGGATCAAATTTAACTCATGGGATACCCAAAGCTTGGCTGTCAGAGAAATATGAGAAACTTTTATTTGCCATAAGGAATTATTTTACATGTGAAGGAATATTTGACACAGTATCAATTTCACTTCAAATTGTTGTTACATTTCATTGGAAAAACATTTTTAGACATCCCTTTTGATTTGTACAGAAGTCTAGGAAAGATGGCACATAGGTGTAGCCGAAAAAATATGAAGAAAGAGTTGCAAATGTTGAAAGATGAGGTCACTGCAGGTAATCTAAAACTTATTGCTGAGGAAAGAGATAAATTTGATGAAATTAGACCATAAAATGCTTAAATTTTAGTATTAGAGCCTTGGAAAAGGTTTGAAAGCGTCTAGACAAGTTTTTGCACAAAAAATGCAGTTTTCATAACTGTTGCAATGCCGACAATGTAAAAACAACGAAAATTCTACAAAAGTTCTGAAGGTGAAACTTTTGTAGGGCCTGCATTGTAAAACAGGGGAAAATGCTACAAAAATTCTAGAAATGCAGTTTTGCAGCACTTTGAAAGGAAACGCAGTAATGTATGTTATTTTGTAACTATTCCTAACATACACAACCTTGAAAGGAAACATCTCGATGGAATAATGATAAGTCTTATAAACAAATTACAATTAAATGTAAATAATCTTCCCAACTATTAAAGAAACCATCCACATCTTTCTTTTGATAGATTTAATACAAACAATTTATTACTATGAATATAGTAATAAAAATCTCCTAACCAAATACTATACTTTTACTTTTATAATAAATTGCTATTGGATTCATTATTATTTTTCATTAATTAAATTTAAAACCCATTACTCATTATAAGCCAGTCCAATGGATCTATATCCTTGAGGAGTCTAATATGATCTCAAATAATTAATTCATAGTTGGAAAATAATTAGTTCACACTTGAAAACTAAGGACTTATTCCTAAATCATATCTTTTGTGAGATATAGTTCATGTGGACAGAGTTCTTGAACTCTGTCCTCGTGGATAGTTTTTTTTTGACGATGATATTAAGAGGACTTTGGGCCCCGAACTAGTGTGTTTTTCAAGCTCCTGGCTTTGAGAGGATCTGTTCCCTATGGTATATTTTTTATTGATCCAAGGTCATTCCCTAGATATGGTACTGCTCTTTGCCTTAAGACCTGCTCTTTAGTGGCACCGCCAGAATGGGTACCCTATGGTGGAGCGAGTGATTGGCACCCCCTTATTACTTTATTTATTACTTTCCTTTCTTGCCATATGACTTACCTGAGCTAGAAACATGAAAGTCAACCTCTACCCCTTATTTCTCTTTCCTTCTAAAAGATTAAGGGCTTCTATTCCCTATAGTATCTGACCTTACCGGTTGAATAGGAGGATGAGCTGGTCTGGTTAATTAATACCTCCTTGTGAAGTAAGACCTCCTCATTGTGGAAGTCTTTATTCCCTTATTATTCCCATAAGGTAGTCTGACCTTCCTTACCTTAAGAGGGGTTTTACTAGTTGTAGTCAGGAGCCCCAATTTCCTAGTTCTATTTTAACCGTTCGATAGGTCCAGATAATCAATCTCTTCGAAGTACTTCTTTGATCAAGCCTGTCTATGCAAAACTAGAGAAATTGCATAATTACATCTATAGATGGGAGCAGTATAAACACTAACCAAAACGCCCGCAACCCACCGGAATTCGGCAAATCAATTTTGGTCTAAATCAAAATTTAAAGTGGTTAAATCACAATTCCAACGATTTGGGTCATTTTAAAATCATGGATTTACTCAGAGACAATCACATACAATTGCAGAAATTGTAAAATTGTGAAAATAACCTTTCTCCAGCAGAAATATGACCGTGTTTTATCAAAAATATGCCCTGGAAAATGGGGCGTTTTAGTTGTCTTTTATCCTACGCGCTATAGATGCGCTACAAAATGAATGATCACTATAATATTGAGTCACATATACGAGAGGGGGTGAGGCGCGAAGCCCTATTCTAAGTTCATGACCCGAACAGCGAGTTTCTCATTTGTAAGGTAAGAAGGTTTGTTATGAACAGCGAGTTCATAACCCACTAAATGAGGAAGGGTCTGTCTGCATTCAAGCTTGTCCCACAAAGGAGCAAACATCACAGCGTGCACAAAAAACCCTTGTCACCCAAAAACCCTTGTCACATGATGCCCAAAATCCATTGTCACAGCATGCCCAAAAAAACGAGGTCATGATGCTTACCCGTTGAGCCATGAGCTCCAAAACATGAACCGTGTGCTCCAAATTTGTACCGTCAGCTCCAATTCTCAAGCGTGAGCTACAATTATCAACGGTGAGCTCCAATTCTCAACCCTAACCTCCAATTATCAATCGTGAGCTCCAATGCTGAACCCTGTGCTCCAGCGGACCTACTCCCAAATTCACAAGAACCTCCAAATTGAACTGAACTGTCCAAAACGAGTCGCGGCAATGTCCAAATACACTTGTGATTTGTTATTATATATTATTATATATTATATGTTTTCTATTTTTATTATTTTTATTATATATTATATGTTTTTTATTTTTATTATGATGATTATGATTATGATGTTCATGTCGATGATGACAATGATGACAATGTTGTTCATGATGATGATGATGTTGATGATGTTGTTGATGATGATGATGATGTTGATGATGACAATGACAATGATGTTATTATATAGTAATATTTTTGATAAATACGAGTAATATTTATATTTTGATAAATACGAGTATATTTTGATGAAGATGATGATGGTGGTGGTGATGATGATGATGATGACGATGACGGTGATGAAGTTGATGATGATGATGGTGATGATTATGATGTTGGGGCCGATGATGATGGTGATGATGATGGTGACCATGATGGTGATGATGATGGTGATGATGATGATGATGACGACGATGATGGTGATGAAGTTGATGATGATGATGTTGATGATGATGGTGATGATTATGATGTTGAGGCTGACAATGACAATGATGATGTCGACGATGACAATGATGATGACGATGATTATGATGATGATGATGATGATTATGATGATGATGAAGATTATGATGTTGATGTTGACGATGACAATGATGATGATGATGGTGATGATTATGACGCTGATGAAGACGATGACAATGATGATGATGATGATGATTATGATGCTGATGAAGACGATGATTATGATTATGACGATGATCATGATTATGATGATGATGATGATTATGTTGATGATGATGATGATGATGATGTTGATCATGACAATGATGATGATGATGACAATGATGATGTTGATCGTGACAACGATGATGATGATGACGATGATGGTGGTGATGATGATGATGATGATGATGATGGTGATGAAGTTGATGATGATGATGATGATGATGGTGGTGATGATGATGGTGATGATTATGATGTTGATGAAGATGATGATGGTGATGATGATGGTGACGATGATGGTGATGATGATGATGATGATGGCGATGATGGTGATGAAGTTGATGATGATGATGTTGATGATGATGGTGATGATTATGATGTTGACAATGATGATGACAATGATGATGTTGACGATGACAATGATGATGATGATGATGATGACGATGATTATGATGCTGATGAAGACAATGATTATGATTATGACAATGATCATGATTATGATGATGATGATGATCTCAATGATGATGATGATGATTATCGTCATCATGAGGATGACGATGATGATGATGTTGATGATGAGTATAATCATCATGAGGAAGACGATGATGATGAAGATGATGCGCCATGTGTATCATCATCTGTGTCAACATTGTAAGGATTGGCCATATCATCATTGTCGTCGTCATCAGTTACGCTCATCATGTCATCGTCAAAATAATATTCAACGGCATTGTCTGCTACATCATCTGATTCAACTATTCCTTTGACATCTTCTGTTGGACCATCTTCGTCAGCTAACTCAATTTGATCATGCTCTTTGTCATCATATTCTTCTTCCATAGAACCCTCTTCGTTACCATCATCTAGGTTATACTTTACCGGCCTTCCCCTTGGATCATGTCTCACAACAAACAACCAACATGCTTTATTTGGAACCTCTGATTAAAATACTTGTTCACGTTAGCTTGGAAGAACATAGGGCTCTATTCCTAGCTCAAACAACCTTGTGTTTACCATGGTAAATCCATTATCATGTTCAATAATAGTTCTATCGGTATCACGTTGATTCAATCGTAACCTGTACCATTTGACAACGATTAGAAATACCTTAAAGGATTTAAAGTCACACTATATAATATCTTCCAAATACCCATAGTATCAATTTTTTGAGACTTCTGGATGTCTGTCAGTTGTAGATGAAACATTGGTAACCTCAAAGACAGCCGAAACCCCAGAATCTGATGTTTTCTTTATTTCATCCAATTTTTTAATCCGATATCTACATCCATTAGAGACCATAGCCTTATGGTGTTTTACCTGCAATAAGCAATACACAAAAAAATTACACAATCAATCGGTCCTTATGCAACAATACATGGAAAAAAAGAACATGTACGTCAATAAGTAATTTGCAAAATAAAAGATTTAGAGGGATATTTGATTAATTATATACTTGTCATTTTATCTTTTACACCATATGCCAAATCGATTTCCCTTTCTGTTAGATTGTTATCTCCATTGCGTTGTGCTTCTTTTACCAATGAAGCCACACCTTCCCATGATATTCCATGACCTGATTGTGCACATCTTTCAATCCATACCTTCATCCAGTCAAGATTGTTTACGATGTATAAATGAATTGCATCCCATTCTCGGCCAGCTGTTTAATGACAATTACCATTAAAATCAAATAAAGGTGTAAATCTCCTGAACAAAGACGTATATGCTCTTAATTGAAGCAATTATGACTAGAAAATACAATTAGAATATGAAGGATATAATAAAAATCCACTAGCTAATAATTACCTTTCAGCTTCCTCAATATACCTTTCCCCTTCAGTTGCTCCCCTTCAAATTTGTTATTGGAGTCCGGATCACAAATGTGACATAAATTGAGATTTAACGCTAAAATAGGAATATATTCACTAACATACAACATGTTTTGGTATACCATGTATCCTTCCATCATAGAACCCTCTGGATGTGCTAGTTGTCTCACCAAACCCTTCATAAATTTCAAATGCCTCTCAACCATCCACATGGACCTTGAGTGCACAGGTCCACACAACTCAATATCCTCAACTTGGTGTATGAGGTAGTGTTCTTGTGCATTGAAAAATGTCGATGGTAGATGCTTCTACATTTCACACATGAGACGAGGAATTTCTCTCCTCCAATACTTTATATCTTCTTTATGGATTTCTTTAGAT
>LPNX010707451.1:97126-140585 GCA_001517045.1 Pseudotsuga menziesii
TCGCACAAAAACCGGTGGGAAATTTAATTTTACGCATTACTTCTTTGACAACATTGCTTTGTTGCTCCGTAAACATCCATGGAATTGAGTTTATATTAACTTGTTCTCCGTTGGTATGAAATTGGATGATGTCTTTCATTGCATGGTTGATTTCTTGAATGTCTTTGGACACTTTCACAACTTTATCTTTCTCCCTCCTTAGATCTAATAGTTGCCCTAAGGTTTCAGTAACATTCTTTCCAATATGCATTGTATCAAACAAATGAGCAATTTGTAGGTAATCATAGTAGGGCAACCTGCTGAATTGAATAGGACAACTTTTCATTCCTCATGGAAGACCATTAATGCCTTCATGATCATGATGGACATCATGAATATTAGTTTATAATTAATAAATTACATCATAAATCAAATATGGCCACTACAACAAACAACTCACAATAAAAATTAAAATACATAAAAATTCATATACAATGATCCATACATACCATGATGGCGATTTCTATTGTATTGCATCTTTCAAAGGTGAGGTGTCATTCTCCGTGGTTTTAATGCAGTCTCCTGCTTCCCAATGATAATATTTCTTTCAGTTGTTCTATACCTGTGATTCTTAGAGAGGTAATTCCTATACTCATCAAACACCTCCTTTCTTAAGCTTTTTAAACGTCGAGATTTTATCTTAGGACCACAAACTGGACATGCAAATTTACCCTTTGTCTAAAGACCTAGAATATTTACATATGGAATATCTATGTCAAATATGTTCATTTATAAAATATTCTAACTACTCCATATCATTAAATGCAATTAAAGTGGAACTTAAAATTACAAACCACAAAATGAAGTTAACCCAAGGGCATCGTGTATTGTCCATACAACCATTGCATCGAATTGAAATTTCCTTTGTCGTATTGGTCTAGATACATCATACATAGTTATGCCATTCCATAACTTTAGTAGCTCATTTATAAGAGGTTCGATGTATACATTCATATATTTGACTTGGAACTTACCTGATTCATAATTTGAAGAACATATAAAATATATCATTATGAGAACCATTAAGATATATAAACCATGCAGAAGAGTAAAATAATAGATATATATATGAAATTAAGATACATATTACGACAAATGAGATGCCACAACTACATTATAAATAAAATAGTTTTTGTCAATAAAACCTGGAATAATCATCGACAACATTATGTGCTTCCTCTTTATTGACAACCATGGAGGAATGTTATTGTTGATAACAAAAATAGGCCACACCGTGTAAATGGATTTCATCTGTGCAAATGGATTAACACCATCTGCTGCCAAAGAAATCCTAAGATTACGTGGTTCTTCTTTAAAGTGAGGCCACTTTTCCTCAATATCTCTAAAAGCAGTACCATCTACAAACATTCAAATAACATCATCTTGACTTCTGTTCCTGGCATGGTAATCCATAAATTGCGCTATGTTTTTGCACCTGAACAGTCGTTGCAAATGTGGAATGATGGGAATATAATGAAGAACCTTCTGAGGCACCTTTTTTGTTACTTTATTTGTACGATATCCACTTACATGACATTCTAGACATTCTGTTGCAAATTCATGCTGATTATAATATATAACATGGTCATCGGGGCATGCATGAATTGCTTCATAATGCATTCCAATCTCTTTCATGATGGAAGATAAATATTGATATGTGCAAGGTAAAATATTTGATGGTGGTAACAAAAAATCAGCTATCAAGCTACAAAAAAAAGAAAAAAATTGTTATTGTAATAAATAAATAATATTAATGAAACACACTTCATCCGTACGATGATCAATAATGAGTTAACAATACAATTATTAGAGGAATACAGATAAACTTTATCACGATCCTATATATGTGATGGATTATTTTAGATATGTTAACATACGTGTGATTGCAATGTTTGAAATACCATTCATAACCTTCAATTTCATTATCAACAATATAGTAGAGAGAATATTTGTTTTGGAGCGTTCATAAAGGGGTTCGTATGCCTTATCGAGAAGAGGTATATTGTGAAAATCATCAAATTCATCATCATTTTCATTATCAACATCATCGTCATCCATTCTAATGTTAAGTGAATCATGGATCAATGTATTTGTACCATCATCTTCAATTACATTATCGGCATGATCATCTTGTTCAATATGATCATTCACTTGTTCTCCATTAAACATACAGGCTCCATGATCCTGATCCTGAACTTGTTCTGAAAGAACTTCCTCTAGACAACATGCTATAGGGTGTCTTTCCTTTAATATAAATACATGGAAACATCAATATATATGCATTAATATATGGAAAAAAAATAATACATACAATTACCAAAAAAAACAAATATAATAATGTTTTTAATGCTAAACCTACAAATGGACGATATTCATTCCCCCCCTCAGCGTGTCCATGTTCCATGCAATGTTTTGTGGCTATTGAGATCAATATTATTCTCCTATTAAATCCCCTGCATTGAGTACACAAACAATATCATTTGCCATCACCCCTTCGTTTCGTTGCATCCCATAGTCTAGCAAGCAATTGTCGGTTGTCTTCGTTTGGATCCGGAATATTTAATCTATTTGAAATTTTGTCATAAAATTCATTACCGAATATAACCGGTTGTCTTAAAAAATCAAGTTCCACGCATCAACTATGCATCAAGTTTTTTTCAAACAGAGAGAAGTCGAAGAATAAAAAATTCCCGGCAAATTGTCTATCGATGAAAAAAAAAATCCCACAACCACCCGTTGAAGAATAAAACTATTCTTGAAAACGTCCGTCGAGGAACAAATAATTTTCACAATCATCCGTCGCTTCCACAAAAAACATGTTGAAATTTTTAAAACAATTTATATTTATAATGGCCATGCGTCGGATATTCGACGCCTTGAACATAGTTACCGTTGAAAGTATGGGACCATAAAATTTAAAATCATGTAAACCTTATAAAAAAATATATACTGACCGTCGGATATCCGACTCTTATGGGTCAGATATCTGACTTGTGTTTGGTTCATAGACGTCAAAGATCCTACAGGGAAGTGTCGAATAACTACCACTACATGAGTCGAAAATCCAACGCCTATCCGGCACGGAAGTGTCGGATAACCACCACTACAAGAGTCGGAATTCCGACTCCCAAGTGTCGGATAATCGACGGCGATAGAAATATTTTGTTGTTGGCATTCTATAGATTGATTGTTGTTCGACACATTCATGCAAAATGTTGGATGACGTCGGATTCTGTCGTCGGATTTCGGGTTCAAATCTTGTAGTGTTCAAACTAAAGAATGATCCTGCTATTTTTTCTATAATAGTAGTTTTTGCTTTTAAAGATTTCATACATAAATTTCGTGAAGTCTACTTTAATGATTAGACTGTGTTCGGTCTAGTTAGAGACCATATTCAAAGTCTACACATGATGCTGGAGCATTATGGCCGGTATCAAATCATGCTAAATTTGAAGAAATGTATTTTTTGCGCACCATTTGGTGTATTGTTAGGACATGTAGTGTGTCGTGATGGAATTTTGGTTGACCCAGCAAAAGTTGTGATTATTCTTGACTTACCACCACCTCTATCAGTCACACAATTCAGATCAACACTAGGACACACGGGATATTATAGAAAATTTATCAAAGGATATGCAGAGATAACTACTCCAATGGAGAAACTTCTGAAAAAGATGCAAAGTTCCAGTGGACAAGAAGTTGTCAGGAAAGTTTAAACAAGTTAAAGGGAAAGATGGCTACTACGCCAATATTGGTATTTCCAAACTGGAAGAAGCAGTTCCATGTTCATGTCGACACATCGTATGTTGCACTCGGCATAGTTCTGACGCAACCAGGTGAGGGTGGGATTGATCACCCTATTGATTTTTCCAGCATAAAACTTTCGACAACAGAGAAAAATTACACTACGACAGAAAGAGAAGGACTTGCCATGGTATATGTGCTACAAAAATTCAGACATTATTTGTTGGGTGGACATTTTAAAATGTACATTGATCATTCAGCATTAAAATACCCGGTCAATAAGCCAGTTTTTGGGGGCAAGACCTTTCAATGGCTCCTCCTATTTCAATAATTTATTTTGAAGTCATTTTTAAACCCGGTCGACTGAATGTGGGGCCTAGTCACTTGTCAAGGATAGAAAGTGGTGAAGAACCAAACATCCTAGAGGATAATTTATCCAATGTGCAACTATTTGTGATCACCGTGTTTGATAAATAGTATCAAGCTATCATCCACCTCTTGAGCATAGGTTATGCACCTTAAGGGTTCACCAAGAGTGGTTTATTGCACTCAAAGTCGTTGATTTTACATTGATCGTTGGAAAACTATACAAGATGGTCCCTGATGAAATATTGTGTCAGTGTGTTTTAGAACACAAACGACCTTGGATAATGAGTGAATCATGTGCCGGTGTCACAGGAGGACACTACGCTGGAAACGAAACAGTGCGCAAGATATTGCAAGCGGGATTATGGTGGCCAACCATACATATGGATACTAATAAATTTTGTCGAAGCTGTGATGTTTTCCATAGAACAAGAAAACTGTTGAGACACGACGAAATGTCATTAGCGCCACAGATAACCGTACAAGCATTTTATAAATGGGTCGTTTATTTTGTTGGTCCTATCAGTCTGCAAGGAAAAAGGACTGGCATGTGCTCTATTATCATAGCAACGGATTACTTCACCAAATGGGCTGAAGCAACACCTATTAAATATTGTACTACTGCGACTACGACAAAGTTTCTATTTTAAAATGCGGTGACAAGATTTGGCTACCCTAATTTTTTTCTAAGTGATCAAGGTACGCATTTTTTTAACAAGTTGATTGATGAGCTTACTGGAGAATTTCATATTCAACATAGGAAAATGACACCCTATCATCCTCAGGCGAATGGAAAGGTTGAAGCATTCAACAAGATTTTGGAAAATGCATTAACCAAAGTATGCAACGTGCACAGAGATGATTGGGATCAGAAAGTTTCAGTTGTGCTATGGGAATATCGCACAACTTGCAAGATATTAATAGGACACACTCCATTTAGATTGTTATATGGACACAAAGTTGTTGTGCCGATGGAATATATTGTGTCGAGCCTAATAATTGTTGCTCTAACTGAAATGACTGATGTCGATGCTATCGAGCAAAGATTGTCGTAGCTCATTCAAATGGAGGAGGAACGCTTTGTCACAAGGTTTCATCAAAACGTAGAAAATCAAAGAAAAAAAGCATGTCATGATTGCCATATTAAGACTAAGCATTTTGAAGTTGGAGGACTTGTTTTGATGTACGACAGTGAATTTCTGATGCATCTAGGTAAATTGAAAACACATTGGCTAGGGCCATATGTGATCACGCACATCACTTATGTAGGCACAGTAAAAGTACATAAGTTGGATGGGACACCGGTCGCAGGAATGATAAATGTAAGCCGATTGAAACCTTACCAGGATGGCTACGACATGTAAAGGAGGAAACTAAAAAAAAGACGAAGAAAAAGAGAAAAAGAAATTGTTATGTTGCACGAATATGAAAATCCCACAATAAAAGTAGGAATTACAGTTGGACGCAATTAAAGCATGGATACCCGAAAAATATTTAGGCGTTTATGAAAGTGCAGCACCATTAATTTGACAAGTCCGAGGAAAAGTGGCGGCATTCTTTTTGGTCCCATATGTTGTCCTCACCATAACTTTCTTGACAGGTATAGGTCAGAGATCAAGCGTGCGAAGTAAATTTTGGAATGGGTCAAATGGGAATCCCATGTAATCAACAATATGCATCTCTTCCATCGAATTATTACATGCAGGATGATCGCCTGCATATAAATATGAGCCTTCATCGTCAAGATTCATTTTAATTACGAGATATAATAAGAGTGCACCAGTGTCTGTATTTGTGAAGAGCCGAAGCCGATGGTTATTTTGATTTCCAATTCCAACAAACAATATGATGTTACGCATGCATCACCCTGCCCGATACCTGAATAGGTTATATTGCCTGAAGCACAGCAAGCACAACAAGAACTAGAACCAATGGTGTAGTCGGCACCACAAACTGCTCCATCTGTTGTTGCTTCAGCCCTAGTCCAGAATCCACCAGCTTCAGGATGATGACCATATGTACTGATGGGATTGTCGAGCACAGACCTTCCAATAGCATAAGTAGAAAACAGACGTTCTTAACTAACAAAATCACAACGCATGTCAATAGGCTTACTGAAGCCATCAATAAAGTACAAGACGTAGTCAAAGCTAAGACGCATGTAGTTGACCCTATGGATACATTGGAAATGCAGATATTGTTTCCACTGCTCAAGGTAGAGCTAGCAGCACACATACTAGAAACATGAACGAAAGAATTTGATGATGTTTCCCATGATTTGGGGACATTGTCTATTGATTTTTCCAAGTTGACAATGGCTGAGGTATATGTTGTTCAGCATGCAACCATAAAAGAAATAAGAATCTGATAAATTTCTCTTGCATATCAAGCCCAGAAGGTGACAAGGAAGGCACAAAATCACAAGGCCCTCCTTCGGTAGAAGGAGCAAGATATTAATGCGTAAGAACAAAGCAGGCTCACATTGCATGAATCCATCAGCAACGCAGTCGCATTATTCTCGACGAAAGAAGGCTAAGAAGAAATAGATGCAGCCACCACGATAGCTCGGTTATCCAGGATTGTGGCAGACATAAAGAATCAAGTGGAAGAACTTAAAGCACAGCAAAGACCAAGTACACCTCTTGAGGTGATAGAAGCGCACCAGAAAAAAACATCTGAGGCTGTTGATAGAATTAAAAAAGGAGAGAAATTTTGTAATGAAGCAATCGATGCAGTATCTGTGACGTGGGAATTTATCCTAGAGGATGAATCACAGAGGATTTGCACCAAACTAAGTTAAAAATAACATCGGTTAAGGCATGCATGAAGAAGTTTCCTATAAAAGAAAAGATTGCAAAGGTAGTTGAGCAGAAATAGCTGCAACATCAAGTAAAAACTCTGCGCAAGCAGGAGCAGAGCATAAATGAATAAGTTGCAGCACAACAATCAAAATTCAAACGAGTTACAAGGATCCTTCATCCTATACAATAGAATCTCTAGCACATAACTTGGTCGCTAGAAGATGTACTGCTAGAACATATATGTTCCAACCGTGTTGAGCAATTGGAAAAGAAAACAGAGGAGGTGCGACAAGAAGTTGTCCATGTAGAAGGAATTATCAAATAATTTCAGGCTAAGGTCGACACTGTGGCATAGCGACCATCTAAGCCATAAAAGTGCTTAGTGGCTCAGGACGAGCCACATGTGAATGTTGGGGGCCTGTTGGGACAGGAAAGAAGAGAAGGAAGAAAGTGAAGCATAAGCACAGGAAGGAAATGAAGCGAAGAAGAGGAGATAGATTACGGCAAGTAGTAGTGCAACGAAGGAAAAGCGAATATGCAGATGTGCATAAGGGTAACAGCTAGAAAGCGATAGGTTAGGAAGATCGTGGCTGCTAAAGTTGGTGTAAGTCGACGAAAGTTGCACATATGAAGGAATATATGTAAGTCAGACCAATAATGCCTTGTGTCAGTCTACGATAGCTTGTAACCATTTTTTACAGCTGATTATGACCTGTAACAAATGAATTATATGTATTCAACCCTGTGTGGTCTTATAGAAGATATAAATAAGAGGAACCCGTTTTGTATTAGGGTTGGAAAATAGTTAAAGAAATCAGAGAAGAAGTTATATAGTAGTATCGTAGAAGGTTGTTGAGCCGCAGAACCTGTTTTGCAGAAGGGTTGTCGAATAGTAGGAGTCATTATGCATCTTACTGCATAGATAGTGGTTAGAAGATTTGATCTAGGTTGTGTGCAGATTAGTACAAGTAGTTAGAAGAAGATAATAATAAAACCAGAGAGCATGAGAGCGAGAAAGATTCTGTGAACTGAAAAGACATATCTCAAATAGTCGCAGACTGAAAGGTGCATATATTTCTCATGCTAGATGAAGAGCACCTTTGTGATTTTTCTTGGTTGGGTTTCGACGTTACATCTTGTGTTGCTTGAATTGTGTGTTGAATGTTTATGGGTTAATTTGTATTGTTTATATTTAATTCTTAAGTGAATGTTGCAATATTGGTGAAACAAGTTGAGTGAATGAATGACCAGCATTGTTGAAGCATTTTGTATCATTTCATGTCCATTTACTATTAAGTTGTTAAGGAATAATCTGTTTCGCATGGTTGCACCACTGTCGAGTTAGAAAAAGGACCCCAACCTTCCAACTCTGTCAAGCACCTTGGTTGTGCACTAGGGGACTGTAATCCCTCGCATAACTATGGAAACATGGTTCTGGCAGTTACCCATTAATATATCTCAGGTGAGACTGTGCCTGTGTTGCAGGTGTTGCCAAATGAGATTTCTATGTCAAGCCCATGTCTTTGGTTGTTTTGTTGCGCACAAGGAAAACCTGAGCATGGGTCGTGAGTGTGAGGACAAGTAGCCAAAAACTGGTTCCGTTGTCGAGACCCTTAATTATTTGAGTCAAGGGAAATGTTGTGGCATCTGAAAAATAAGGAAATCAAGGATTGACTGGAGTCTAAGACATTAGCATTTTCAACTCCTAGTGGGTGAAGAATTGTGAACCAACTTCCTGCAACACTCATCCATGAATCTAATGGATGCATGACTTCCTCCATCGGTTGGCTCAATGGCAGTGTGATCATGTTCCTCCTCCAAAACTGTACATCATTTTCCTAGAGGCAACTCATAATATCTTAGGTGTTAATGTATTTGTAACTTTGGAATGTATTCACTTGTATATCTTATGTATTGTACCCCGATGTTTATTCTGGTAAGTATCTAGAATGTAATTGAGTCATGTCATACCCTGATGTTCCTATCGGGAGAATCAATAATGTAAAAAAGTTATGTAAATTCATTGAGGTTAACCCTCCATTGTAAGTTAGGGAAATAGTCCCCACAATTGAGTCAAGGTTAACCCTGCTTGTTGATCGGAGGGAAAATTCCTTACAATTGTGGGGCACTAGTGTTATTAGACTCTCCTAGAGATGTCAGCCCTAGTAAGTAATTGTTAAGTGAGGGCGACTTATTGGAGTGGACATTAAGTGAATGAAAGAATATAAATAGAGAGTGAGCCTCTCTATTTATCTCACATAGACTCACTCACTAGGGCGCATGAGTGAGAGAGGAGAAGCTCTCTTAATTAAGAGAGAGAACTATTGTTGGAGATCATCTTTTCTTTCTTTAGGTTTTACTGCTGCCATTGGTGCTCATTCTATCTCTGAGGAATTTGTGGGGTTTTCTCCTTTATGGTTTCCCTGAGGAAAATTATTTGTGTCTCTTGTCTCTTTTGATTATTGTTGTGCATGTTATTCTCTCACATAAGATCCTAAGATCATATTGCTTAAATGATAAAAATCTAAAATGGTATCAAAGCTAACCTGAGAAGAAGACATTGTGCAGCTGTAGAAGCTAGGGATTCTTACTTGTTGGGTCTCTCCATTGGGTCTCTAGATTCGCTATATCGTGAGATTGGAGAAGGATCAGGTATCAAAACTTTCATAGGTAAAATATGAATTCCTGATGTACATTGTTTCCAAGTTTTAGACTCATATTCACTATATTCTAGGAGATATGATTCCTCCAAGTTAGGGTTCCATCCTCTCCTAGGATTCATCCCTAAACAGGACACCTGGGGATAATTGCTATATCTCAGGATAAAAAGTTCCAAATTAAATTTATCAAGATGTTCCAGAAAGGGCACTGACTTTAACTTCTATGGTAAAATTTTTAGACCCTGAAGATGAACCAGTGACATGTGGTAGTCTGTACAATATTTCTCTTCTGAACAGTCTTGAAATAGGTCACCTTGGGAAAATGATCATAAGTCACAATTGGTGAAACCAATTATGGTACAAACTATGTTGTTGGAAAGAGGATAGATGGGGTTACCTCAGTACAAAATTTTAGACACAAAGGAGTAGTAATTTTGGATATACCACAGAAACAGTATCAGGAATTTCTACAGAAGAAATTGGTAAACTAGGGCTTCCTGTTTCGGGAGCTTCCCTCCATTGTTTTCAGAAAAGGAGTACATTGGACAACTCATCTTGAAGAGGTATATCTTTCCATCTAATTGGATCTAAAATATTCCAAGTTTTTAAAAATAGGATTTCTCTGACAAACCCTAGATCAGCCAGCTCCGGAACCAGGACAGACACCTCAAATCTATAAGATCTAATCTTTTGCTATTTACATTTGAGGCTCTCATTTCTAAATGACTAGTGACACCAGCTTGATGACAATCTTGGTGAAACTGACAAATTCCAAGAATGGAAGTATTGGATCTCACTGGTTCTTGAATAAAATGAATTAAACACCTACATAAGTGGAGAGGTTCCAGTTCTAAAGGGAGATAAGGCTAAAATCCTTACACGAGAAGAACTTGGTCAAGGCCAAGAAGATCATTGCTGATTCAATCACGGATCACCTTATGCCACAAGTGTCTTCCCTAAAGACACCGAAAGAGATGTTGGATTCCTTGACCAAGCTATTTGAAGGGAAGAACATAAATTAGAAGATGACTTCGAGAAACCAGTTGAAGAATGTGAAGATCCAGAATGCTGAGACCATACAGTCATACTTTACAAGGGTCTCTCAAATCAAAGAACAACTTGAAGCAATGGATGAAGAAGTAGAGAATGTAGACGTTTTGATAACCACCTTGAATGGCCTCCCAGGATCATGGGATTCATTCATTCAAGGAATGTGTGCCAGAAGGAAGTGATTACTTTCAGCAGACTCTAGGAAGAGTGCACAGAAGAAGAAGCTCGACTCATAATACGAGAAAAGAAGATGGGAGCCAATGAAGATCAAGCTCTCACCATCCAAAGAAGATCCCTCAAACGATGAGGAATACGAAGGAATCAACTCTTGAAGAACCTCTTATCCATATTAGCATTTGGATAAGAAATGATGTTGTTATGAATGAAGAAGATGATGAAGCTGAAGGCTCAAGAAAGAGTCTACCCACGAAACAAATAAAGATAAGTATTCAATTGGCATTTCATGATATTATTTTGTTATGCATTTGTTTATATTCAGTTGATGTATTATGCATGATAGAATGTTTGCATTAATGACAATATACTACTAATATGCATGTGATGGGAAAGTAGCTCATGGTGCTATACAACTCTCTATTGCTACTTATCTAGAATGAAACCTCTTTTCTGACATATTGGATTAGTGCACAATATCAATGTTGTCCTAGTAGAGATGGAAGGAATCTAGAAAGTTTCCTTGAGATATGGATGAATGTTGTATTGGCTAAAATAGTTGCATGATCATATATTTATGCATAAGAATTTGCCACTATGAATATGCATTATGAAATGTTTCATACAACTAGTGCATTTGGCTTGTAAGAAAGATCGCGTAAAATCACCTACAAGCAAAGAAGGATGAGACTTGTTCCGGAGAACAAGTGACGATAGTTCAAGAAAGAATCCAAGATGAAGAATAATATGACGATACTTTCAAACAAATAAATAGTTCTTAGACACAGTGCAGTTATGTGACACTGTTGAGCAACATCATTGATGCAGATCCTTCCAGCTATGAAGAAGTAGCCAAGAAGAAAGGGAAGGAGAGTACCAGTTCAAGAAGAATGATGTCTAGGATGCAGTATTGAGACCTGAAGAGAAGTCCGTAATGTCTTCTATATGGATCTACAAGATCCAGCATGTAGTAGATGGAAACATCATGGGATACAAGGCAAGATTCGTGGCACGAGGCTTCTCACGGAAAGAAGGCATAAACTACGAAGAGACATTTGCAGCCATTAGAAGTTAAGACACATGATAGGTAGACTCATGTGTGCAAATTAAATAAGGCCTTGTATGAGCTCAGAAGACACCCATGGGATAACACATACATGAGGAGCTTGAAGATCACCTAGAGTGATGAAATTCTTAACCTTTGCTAAAAGGTTGAAAATGAAATCCTATAGAGGATGACAAGCTCACAGATGGGTGAGAGAAGAACTTTTGAAAAGGTTCAAGATAGAGGATCTTGGTATCCAGTGACCCTAGATGGATATGTAGAATAATAGTAGCAGAGGAAGATACTTGTCACTCTGGTACATAATGTTCCAGTGCATAGAGTACAAAAGACAGAGGGAGTATGATGCTCCACTTTAGAGGGAGTGATTGTAGAAGATCCTGAGGTTCGACATGGTATGGCAGGATGGAAAACTTACTGATGGCTCTAGGATTTAATGAGAGTAAAGCGGATTCCAAACTTTACTTCAAGGTTGAAGGTGGAATACCAGTGATGCTCATGTCGTATGTCGATGACTTGTTCCTGATAGAAAAGAGGAACTCATTAAAGTTGCAAGAAGGAGACTTGATGCCGAGTTCGACATGAAGGACTTGGATATGATGCATTAACTTCTAGGCATGGAGGTGTGACGGAATGAGGATGGAATCTCCCTTGGGTAAGGGAAGTATGCAGTAGATATCCTGAAGAGGTTCGGGATGATGGACTGGAAGGACATGGCCACACCTATGGCATTGAACCTGAAGCTATTTAGTGGTGCTTCATCAGAGACGGTTGATGCCATGATGTATCATCAGATGTTTTGTTCATTGATTTTATTGACATATCTGATTCATGCTCACTTGGTTGCATAGCATGTAGTGTGGTACCTGAAGGGTACAGTTGAGTATTGGCTTAAGTATGATACGAATCAGAAGATTAACCTGGATGTTTATGTGGATTCATATTGGGCAGGAAGTGCCATCGATAGGAAGAGCACTTCAGGATGTTGCTTCAGTATGGGATTAGGTGTGATCTCTTGGTTTAGCAAGAAGCAATCCTATGTGGCACTGAGTACAGCTAAAGTAGAATATGTCGCAGCTTGTTCAGCTAGTTGTGAGGCAGTGTGGCTTAGGAAGCTATTATCTGAGTTATTTGATCTCCAGTTGGATGCTACTTGTATATATATTGTGACAACCAGAGTTGTGTGAAGTTGTTAGAGAACCCGGTGTTCCATGACAAGTCGAAGCATATCGAGATCAAATATCACTATATCAGGGATATGGTGCAAAGAGGAGCATTGAAGCTCTAGTATGTTGCAACGGAAAAGCAGATATCTGATGTGTTCACCAAACGATTAGCTAGAGTAAAGTTTGAGTACTTCAGGGAGAAGCTTGGTATTCTCCAGATCGATGTTCCCTCCAAAGGGAAGTGATGAGTCCGTGAGCCTTTCTGACATGGTGGCAGGTTAGGCCTCCCATGGTCAGATGTAAGTGTAGAGCCATTTCCTCGGATGATAGATGATGTGTCCTATCATGCTGGTAAATATAAGTGCTAAAGACCATGCTCTAGGAGAATGGAGGCACCTGGTCAGTTACCAGGAAATTGATTTAGTCTGGGACTGAAGCTCAACTTAGTGCTGAGAAGCCATTCTTTGGGAGAATGGAGAATGGAGGCACCTGGTCAGTTACCAGAAAATGGATTCATTTTGGGACTGAAGCTTAGCTTAGTGCTTATTGTCCAGGATAAATCACCCTTGTAACATAGGGTCTGGGGTTACCAAGTTACTACTAACTTGCAAACAATCAACTTTTATAGGGAATGGAAAGAGAATAGGAAAATCTCGACTTACCCGATTAACGACGGTTGATCCAAGCTTGATCTTCTCTCTTTCCACTTCTCTCCAAAGCTTCTAGGGATGTACTTCTCCACCTACAAAGAGAAAATCCTTCAAGTAATATCCCATGCATATGCATATTATAGGTTAGATGAAAAGCATATATATAACATAATCACACATATTCATTAAGACAATATACATGAAATAAACTCAACACAAGATTGGAAGAAGAATTCTCTTTATTAACAAGTGGTGAACAAGATAAGAGTACAACCCAACTTCTGACACAAGGACTCCTCTGCAACCAAAGAACTCTAAGTTCTACTGCTCCGAGACTCTGAAGATATACCACCAACATAACTTTGGTCTCCAAACTTGATTGATTAGCCCCCACCCCAAGGCCTCTATTTATACTTTGGGAAATAGAGTGGTTTCGAAGGTTGGGATGGTTGAGATGGTTGGGATAGTTATGGATTAGGCCCCAAATAATCTCATCTAATATCGATTATATTTTTTTAGTGTCGAATTAGGATATACGCGGGTATTAATATAGGAAAATCGTGTATGACATGTGGGTTTCTCAAAGGGAACTCGTGTATGCAAGTATACGCGTGGGTTGCAATGCAAATACTCACGTATGAACCATGAGTTGCAATGCACATAGTTTCATATGCAACCCAAAATCCATAATAAAAATATATAAGGTTGATCTGAGGAAAATGCATCAAAGGTCATGCCCATCTATAGTGTTTAGGCCACTTTAATCCAAATTGTCCTTTTGTGTACCAACATGAGGAATGTTGGCACTCAGATGGAGAAGTGCCATTTTGGCTGATAACAGATGCCCCCTAATGTGTGAGGTCAGAGGGAAGAGATGGCCGAAATACATTATAATCATTATCTTGGAGAACTCAGAAGTCCAAGGAAACAGAGGAAGTGCCTGAAACAAATTCATATCAAAAAATCATATCTGAGGATGCCACGTTCAATATACTGGAACACTAGATCCTTTACAATATTTGAGTACATCACATGATACGGGTGCTAGACCATGTATATTACAAAGGTGGATCAAAGACACAATATACAATCATGATAAGTCTTCAAAGATCTAGAAGCTGTGTAAGTGAACACAACACAATATTGTGCAACTTAGGTTATAGGTATGAACCTAAGGTCTTTGTCATAATCCAAAGGAACCAGTACAATCCAGGACATGTGAATAGATGTATCAAAGTCAAACATGGAAAGGATTCAACAAATTGTCAATCAATATGTGAAAATTGACAACTGAAGCAAAGGAATTCACTAATGATGAAAGTGAATCCTAGGGTACCATCGTCAAAACTCTAGGTCTTCGTCTTCAGGAAATGTTGATGAGAAACCATGCTGTGATGAGGAAGGCAATAGATCCTCCAACGAATCAGAAGAGTGACTAGGAACTGGATAAAGAAAGGTAGACACAAGTGATATCAGATAGGATAATGATGTAATCAGGATAAAAGGTAGAAACAGGGATAGATCCTTGAACAGTGAGCACGACACAAAGATGACCCAAGGAAGCTTTTTAACTTTGCAGATAGAACAACTAGACTTATCTATCATGTAGGAGACATGATCAGATTCCCCATGCATAAATGACAAGTGGAGGAGTAAGAAACTCAAAGTGATAGTTGAACTGAAAGTGTATACTGAGACATGAGTATCGAAAAGTTCAGAGAGTGCTATGTTCAAGGAGGACATGCTGCCACCAACTGTTACCCAAAGAGAAACTTCTTCCTTATCTTTCCTGTTAAATTTTAACAAGTCCAGGAAAGTGAACTCAGTTCTCTATTCATTTTTGACAAGCTTGAAGAGAAGAAGGAATAATGCTTGATAATGTCACTTATTCGTGGATTTTACGAGCCTGAACTAGTACATGCTTGCATGGTGTTTTCATATTTAGAGAGTCTGAAAACACCAAAGAAGACTCCAGGGGGTTTCTTTTTCATCCAATTTAGTCTCTTGAAACCGAAAAAGTATAAAACATATCTCAAAAGAACTCTCTTAACTTCCTAAGAATAAAACGTGAACCTTTTTCGTACTTAGTCAGGGAGATCCGAAAAAGGTTAAATTACCACCTACCCAATGCTCCTTCAAAAGCAGCATATAGCTTGAGTTTTGCAAGTGTGAAGGAAAGAAAGATCACTCGAAAAGATCCATTTGAGTACGATAAATGGGGCTTACAACAGTAAACTCAATGTTTTGTTCTTGTTGTTTAACGAGCATGACAAAGATATAAAGTACACTCAAAATCTCTTTCATGTTTAGGTCTAGAGCACGAAAAACAGAAAACTAATCTCATATCGGGTATTCCTTTTCTGTAAGTTTAGTCCCTCAGGTACGGAAAAGTGATAAACCTATGCCTGAGAATACTCTTCTCAATTTCATAGAAAAGAGAGTGATCCTTTCTCGTATTATTCCACATGGTTCAAGAAATAGATAACCTACCACCAATGTGGATGCCCATTCACATATTCTTAATGAGCTTGAATGAACAAGTTTACTCAGCAGTCAAGTCTATTTTGAGGAGTTAGACTTGGGCCTAAAGAAACTCCATAAGGGTGGGGATCCTTATAAAGGGGATAGCTTGTAAAAAGAGACAAAAAAACGAGGCTCAATTTGGCGTGAAAAATAGCTAAAAAGGCTCCTCGGAACCTACAACAAATGCGGCATGAGCACCAAAAGACAATAAATGTGTTCTAAACTAGGGTACTCATGTTAGGAAATCCCTATCCACGGAAGAACAATCATATAGACAAGGTACTAATGGTTGAATACCATAGTTCATGGTCAAAGTAGTAGCCCTAGGGGTAAAGCAAATTAAGTATAAATGCAAAAATGCATATGGATGATCAAAATCCTTCCCAATATGATTGGAAGATGACTTTGAATAACCTTGGACCTATTTCATTAGGTAAAAAATAACACGGCATTAGTTTGATTTTAATAAAAATTACAAACTATAGGTTAAAAAACCCACTTTTGAAATAATTTCTATAAATAGTGCAAAAATAGAAATCAAATTCACCATTTGGCATTTTTACCCAATTTAGACAAGTTTTACCTCTACTTTAAATTGCTCATTGTGGCCAAACCATTGGACAAATTTACAAACCGCAAATGCCAGGTAAATCTACTCTCCATGCTCTTTCATTTCATCCAAGCAAATTTTTGATTTTGTGAAAAAATTGATGTTTTCAACCAAACTAAAAGCAATTACATTGTATACGTAGGTATGGTATAGGAAACTCATGTATGACACGTGGGTTGGTCAAAGGAAACTCACGTATGCAAGTATACGTGGGTTGCAATGCAAATACTCCTGTATGACACACAAGTTGCAATGCACATAGTCGCATATGCAACCCAAAATCCATAATAAAAATATACAAGGCTGGTCTGAGGAAAATGCATCAAAGGTCATGCTCATATATAGTGTTTAGGACACTTCAATCCAAATTGTCATTCTGTGTACCAACATGAGGAATGCCGGGACTCGGACAAAGAAGTGCCATTTTGGCCGATAATGGTGCTGAGAAGCTGTTCTCTGGGAGAATGGAGGCACCTGGTTAGTTACCAGGAAAATGATTCAGTCTAGGACTGAAGCTCAGCTTAGTCCTAAGAATCCATTCTCTGGGAGAATGGAGGCACCTGGTCAGTTACCAGGAAAATGATTCAGTCTAGGACTAAAGCTCAGCTTAGTGCTGAGAATCCATTCTCTGGGAGAATGGAGGAACCTGGTCAGTTACCAAGAAATTTGATTTAGTCTGGGACTGAAGCTCAACTTAGTGCTGAGAAGCCTTTCTCTAGGATAATGGAGGCACCTGGTCAGTTACCAAGAAATTGATTCAATCTGGGACTAAATCTCAGCTTAGTGCTAAGAATCCATTCTCTGGGAGAATGGAGGCACCTGTTCAATTACCATGAAATTTGATTCAGTCCAGGATTGAAGCTCAGCTTAGTGTTGAGAAGCCATTCTCTGGGAGAATGGAGGAACCTGTTCAGTTACCAGGAAATTGATTCAGTCTGGGACTTAAGATCATCTTAGTGCTGAGAGGCCATTCTCTAGGAGAATGGAGGCACCTAGTCATTTACCAGGAATTTGTTTCAGTCTAGGACTGACACCCAGCCTAGAGCTAAGAGCGATTCTTTGAGAATGAAAGATGTAAGTATTAGGTGGGCCATTCTGACATGGTTCTTGGATGTGTTCCTCTCATGGTTAGATATAAGTGCTGAACAAGATGAAGACCTACCTGGAGGCTAGGCCTACAACCAGCATGAAAAAGGGTTGGCTCTGTAGAACTTCCTGTGACGAGAAGAATGAAGAGATAGCACCATTTGATTGAGATAGTGGAAGCAGTGATGATAATGATGATGTAGTGATGATCCAACTTTGATGATGATCCAGATCAAGTGATGATCCAGACTTGATGATGGTCCAGTGATGCTCCAAATCAAGTGATGATCCAAACTTGATGAAGATGACTTGACGATGAAGATGAATTGATAATGAAGATGACTTGAAGATGAAGATGACTTGATGATGATCCAGATGATACAGAGAAGAAGACTTGTGCTGATAAATTGTGTCGAGAAAATACCTTCCTAGTTAAGAGGGAGTGTTGATGTATTTGTAAATTCAGAATGTATTCACTTGTATATCTTATGTATTGTACCCCGATGTTTATTCCTGAGAAGTATATGTAATGTAATTGAGTCATGTCATACCCTGATGTTCTTATCAAGAGAATCAATAATGTAAACAAGTCATGTAAATTCATTGAGGTTAACCCTCAATTGTAAGTCGGGGCAATAGTCCCCACAATTGAGTCAAGGTTAACCCTCCTTGTTGATCAGATGGCAAAGTCCCCACAGTTGTGGGGCACTAGGGTTATTAGACTCTCCTAGAGATGTTGGCCCTAGTAAGTAATTTTTAAGTGAGGCTAACTTGTTGGAGTGGAAATTAAGTGAACAAAAGAATATAAATAGAGAGTGAGCCTCTCTATTTATCACACACAAACTCACTCACTAGGGAACATGAGTGAAAGTGAGAGAACTGTTGTTGGAGATCATCTTTTCTGTGTTTGGGTTTAACTGCTTCCATTGGTTCTCATTATATCTCTGAGGAAGTTGAGGGGTTTTCTCCTTTATGGTTTCCCCGAAGAAAATTATTTGTGTCTCTTTTCTCTTGTGATTATTATTGCGTATTTTATTCTCTCAGATAATATCCTAAGATCATATTGCTTAAATGATAAAAATCTAACATTAGGAACCATGAAAATGCTTGCTCCTCGTCTTGTTTGACCTCAAACTCCTCAAGAACATGCAAATCAGAATGCACCTCATGTGCATGTGTATGGGAGGTATCTAATGGCTGAAAATTAAGTCTTTTTTGTTGTTCACATATCATGACAATTTCGGTTACAGTAAAAAAATTATTGCAAAATTATAATTATTTACCTCCCAAGGTATTCATTCGAAAGATGTCTCTATCCACCCAATCAATGGATGAATAAGGACTTTTATTTGTTGATCCATATGGAATGTGATCATACACATCCTCTGTATCAAAATATACCATCCATAAAGGTATGTCATAAGGTGTCTCATTCACATCATTCATGTCAAACAACCCTCTACTAATGCAAGCAATTCTAGTGCATCCTTGATCCTTTATTTCAATGATATATTTATCTACCCAATCCATGAATATATAATCATATTTGCTTGCACATTCATTTGGAATGTCCTCAGCCATATTTCCCATAGCTAAGAAAACTTCATCCTTCCTCTCAATCTCAATGAGTGCTTGGCAAAGATTTTATTCCTCATAGATTTTCACAAGCATCTACAAATATGATCCTTCCTCATGGTTGTACTCCACATGAGGTTCCTTCAGCACATCCAAAGTAATTCCTAGAGTGTGCACATGATTATTTTCCTTGCAATATGGGGGGTGTGGTACATTCAACTCCCTTTGAAGTTGATCAATATGCAACCTTGACGCTTGAAGAGCTTCTTGAGTTGTTTTAAAGAAATCATATGTAGCCTCCCACTTACTATGGATTCTTTCATAGTCTTTTGTTTCCCTCTCGAATGCACAATGGTACATTTCAGCCACCATAAGGAGATGATCTCTGTCAGATAGTAAGTTTACATAGCTCTTTTTCATCGTGGCCAGGCCTTATTTAAGTGATATGCACTCTTCCATAAAGGATTCTCCTTCCAACTCTCCTACATAAGCTTTCCAACAACATCTTGTCACAAAGGCATTGATGTCAGCAAGGTTGTTCATGGTTGCCATAAGATTCTCTTTGTCCTCCTTTAGTGATCCCCTCAAATGATGTCACTCACAAAGAATATCCTCCACCAAGGTTTCTCCTTCCAATGGCTCACACATAAGACCATCTTTCTTGTGGCATGGATCCACAACACATACTTCATTTTCAACACACTGGTCAGCTTTTGAACCTTCTTTAAAATCACTTCCATGATATGAAGCTGAGGGTGTCTCTGAAAGTTGTAATGAAATGTGATAATTGCACAGATAAGAAAGTGCTTCATACCTTGGAATTTCATCATCCTCACCTTTATGTAGGTGCACTATGGTGGACTTCTCTTCCACCAACTTCTTTGGTTCACACCCAAGTGGTGTGGCCTTGTCTTGTTCTTCATTATGAGGCTCAAGAGGTGACTATAAATCTTATTTATGAACTTCTTTTGGATTTGATCCAAAAGATGTCTCACGAACCATACATGAACCAACATCCTTCGCAATGATCCCGAGATCACCCACAAACAAGTTGGAAGTGCATTCATCTTCACTTTCTTCTCCTACGCAACCACCTTGCGGTGACTTGCACTCCACTTCCTGGATCTTTGCCTCTACCTCATTTTTATTCTACTCCAAGAAACTTAAGACTTATTTACCTTTAGTGGTACTCATGTCACAACCTTTAGAAGCTCTGTTTGAAGAAAAACCAAACAAACTCATAAATATTGAACATGCAAATGGCTTTGATGAATCTTTACCTTTGGTTCCTTCTTCTTCTTCTTTGCTCAGAGAGGTAGAAAAAATTGGTTCCTCTATGGATGCATTTATGCTCTTGAAAGAATTCTCATCAACATTCTGAGACCAAAATCCATAATTGAGATATACATACTCCTTGAAATGTATGTCTGCACCAATATTATTTCCCAAAGTTAGATACTCCTTGTAACAACAAGGCATGTTTTTGCATGCTTCTATCATCTTTGTCAAGTATTTCTTAACAATGGAAGAATCAGATCTGGTCTCTTGTCTATATAATGGAAAATAGACTTCATCATATTCAAAAATTGGTACACCCCCATCAAAACCAAATATTTATTCTTCTTCATATTTTCTGCAGTACTCTTCATACTGCTCATCATAGTTCCCATCAAAGTATGACATGCCTGAAATTTTCTTCTCTTGAGAGAGTAGTCTCCATAGGGGTGGATAAAAGTGCTCTGATACCACTATGATATCCCTGATCTGAAATCAGATCATAATATTAACTCTTCTGAAATTTATTAATTAAAATCAGAAATGAAACTTTTGCAATTTACCAGACACTTCTTGATACTAGGAAAAATATGATTATTACTGATGAATTTGTAAAAAAGGGAAGCAGGATGATGGAATAAACCAAGAAAATTTAGGACAGATAAATTTCCTTCCCTAAGAACATGTATGCTGGGGACCATTTAGGTTTTGAAATCATCTCCGATGAATTCTACTTCCATGCTTCTGGGTGTCCCAACCGTGCAAACTAGGAGATAACTGCCACATCCATTCAACTAGGGTTTGTGCAAGGTTTAGATGTTTTATAAAATATTTAATATGTATCAAATAATGTTTTAGAATGGTATTAACTGATCTAGGATGATTTGGGGCTCGTTGGAATTATTTGGGTAAAAACTAGTAATTTGGCCCGGAAGAACCTGCGCAAAGGAGGCTGTCCAAACGTGGTACGATATCAATGAATTATCATTCTGAGAGCTGGTATGGATATTTTGGTGATCTAACATCCTACAACAGCTTTTAGAATGACATTTGAGTGCATAAAAATTCCATAATGATAAAAACAGTAAGACTAGTCTAGATATCCTAGCCAAAGAGAAAGGGTATGCAAAATATGATAAATTTTGAATCAGATTTAGTGCATACCTGATAATAATGTCTTAAAAATATTAATACATCATTTTCACACATCAGATAACTTAATTCTTATTCCCATGGACATTAGTTCATTCTTATTACATTAAACTGTCAAAAACCCCACTAGATGGGCAAATAAAGATCCTCTCGTGAACATTTAACATGAAATATCTAATGATGGGAAAAAATCCTTATTGCCATGCAAAGATCAGAAGGATCAAATATCATCCATGAAATTCAAACTGAACTTGATGAGCTCCTCCTTAGCTCAAAGTAACCTACAAGAAGATTGAAAGGGGCATAGAAGGGAGGGGAATGGGGCTTGGGTCACATCACCCAAGAGACTAAGGCTCATCACTCATTATGAATCTTAGATTCAATAAATATAAAATAATCCATCAATAAAACTAAGAAATGGAGTTGGAAGCACCCTTAAATAAACCTTGAGTGACTTGGGTGACTTGTTGAGCAAGTCCTTCACCTGTTGAGCAAGTTGCCACTTGCTAAACCCTAACCCTAATCATGAATTCTCCCTTCTTGAGGAAAATATCATGTATGACTCATGAGAGATGTTTCCCTATCAATAACCTTTCATCCAAATTAGAAATTGTCCCCTCATTAGGCCCAAAGTTGCCTGCTTTTGCTTATGACAACTTTTCTGCACTTTCTACTTTTGTAACTGATCCTCTAAATGGAAACTATGCCCTCCTTAGGCTCAGAGTTTCCTGCTTTTTCTTATGACAACTTTTTTGCACTTTCTACTTTTGTAACTGATCCTCTAAATGGAAATTGTGCCATCGTTAGGCCGAGAGTTGTATGCTTTTACTTCTGGCTGTTTTTCTTTCCTTTTCGTTACTTTCCATCTTTTATGACTGCTTTATTTTGTCAATTCCCTTGACATTTACTAATTATCATCCTAGCAAGTTGGCTTTTCCCAATGCGCCCTCCTGACATTGAAACTTATTTTCACGTATTTATTTGTACATTAATTAATAATGACAAAAATAAAACTAAGTACAATCCTCCTAAATAATAATTTAACAAAATTCCCTAGGTTAATTAAATAATGTCACTTTTAATCCCCTAGGTGTTTGAAAAGGTCAACACATTCAAGGTCCCTTCAAGGGAGATACATGGCACTATGAGGTTATTAAATTCAGAGTGATCAAGCTTGAATTTTCAAAGAAAAAAGGTTTGTTCTTTGGACGATCATCATATTCCAGAATGAGGCAAACTAGTCAATGATGTAAGCCTAAGCAGTAGAGGATGGTAGCTTCTACGAGTAGACCTTGAGAGATGATGTTCTCCTCCGTAAGGAGTCTATTCAATACTGAATTAATCTAATGAGGCACTCCTTTCTTATTATTCCAAATGAATATACCATTAGTGGTTTTCACATCCACTAACTCTGAGGCTTGAGTAGTGTTCTTGTAGATTCCCCCTTTTTTATTTGTCAAGGAGGAAATTAAATTGAATTCCCCTATGATGATCCAATTTTGATTTCCTATGATCCCATGTAGATCTTGTAAAGAGTGTAGAGAGATTATTTTTTCTTCTAAAGTGGAGGGCCTATAGACATTAGTGATATTACCTTTTTCTTCAGTTCTTATAAAACAAAATATTGTTGAGATTCATTTGGTTGTTGAAAATAAGTTTTCCATTAGAATTGAGTTAGGATCTCATACGATAGCTAACACCCCCCGTTGAACCTATTGTATCTATTGCTATTGTTAGAAATGCCCTCCAACAAAATCATGCTATATTATTAAAAAAATAATTAGTACATGAATATTTTTTTTCTAAGGTATTTTGAAAACTTAATTAAGTTCTTAATTAAGATTTAAATAGCCCTCAATCAAACTATATGGCTTGATTGAAGGTTTAAACATAAAAATACTAACCCCTTTCTATAGGATTCTTTGCAAATGCAATTATAAAAGGAAGAGACCCCTTCATCTCTATCATGTCAATGGTGGAGTTGATGTTAGTGGATTTATCATTGAATTCTCTATCCAATGTTTTTTCATTTTCATGGTTTCAATTTCATATTATATTTTTTAAATTTTCTTCCAAAACTTATACTTAATTTTTTTGAATGGTTGCTAAGGAATTTAAAGAAAGAGCAACAACGTAAAAGCCACTTAACCAAAACATATAAAAATATGTGCACACTCTATTGATCTTTCCTCTTCAAAAGGGTATTTCTATTGTTTCATTTTAAGAAAGGTATATCTAAAATTTGATTCAAGCATTAATTTTTCAGCTTCGAGGAACACTAAAAATTACAATTGTCCAAAAAAAAGTGCACTTCTACGTTATATAGATCATCATTACATAAAAAAATGAAAATTATGCATTGAATGTTGAATTGGGTTATGGAAACATAGGTTTCTCGTTGACGTTTCTTGAAAATTTTCCATGAAAATTCTACCTTTTCTTGAGATTTACAAGGACGGGCATTTAATTAAATACAAATTTGACACAATTAGTGATAACAACAACAAAATTGAAAATAATATTGTTAAAAGGATAACACAATTTGCTACATTTTTTAACTACATGGCAAAACTCCCAATGCGTATATGAGTTTAAGGAATTCAATTTAAAAAACATGTCAAATGTCAAATTTTCATCACCACATTTCACTAGTATGGCACAACTTCATGGATTCATCCCTTGAGCTAATCAAGTAAGGCATTGAAGGTATTAAGGTGATATGTAGTGCTATATGTTCCTTCATATTTAAAGCAAAAAACTTATTTCACGTAACTATTAAATTCATCAAGGATTTAGCCTCATATATGATACAATCTATCAAGATTATCCCAAAGTTTTTTGTTGTAGTTTCCCCTAACACATTCATTAACACATAATTGGATAGATTAATCCCAATCAGGACAATTTTCTTATCATTTATGATGCCCCATTCCTCTTGCTTCATTGTTGCATACTTGACATCTTTGATAATGAATTTGTTTTCCCTCTTTCAATAAGCAAATATTACATCTTTACTTCCACAAATTGAAGTTGTGGCTATTGAATTTCCCAATCTTCACATGTATAGAAGTTATATTTTCTACCACAAATATATTCACACCCTCTCACACCTCAAAAAATAATTGTTGTAGCAACACAACATTATTTTGTTTGAGCACCTTAACCTAGAAAATCATTTTTTCTAGCTCTCTCATCAAGACCTTAAAACAAGGCATCATCAACCCAAAATTCCACGAGTCGAGTTTGCTCGAGTTGGAAACAAAGGCATCCCATTGAATCCATCAAAAAGTTTCATATTAATCGTTAAACCTTGTGAAAAACTCACAACAAATGGATAAGAATCTACAACATAAAGATATTGAACATAAAAATGAAATTCAAAATAATACAATCGTTATAGCAAAGAAGCACACACAACAACAAAGGATTTTTATTCTCTTCATGAAATAATTTTCCACCTTGTTTTATTTTCATTTATAAAGAATCTACAAAAATAGAAACAACATTGCTCCTAAAACCAATAATACAATTGGGAAACATTGCTATGTCTAAAACACAAGAATGTAAACCTGAAATTTCTTTACACATTCCATGTACAAATGGAAACTTCTACTTACACATATGATGCAGCTAGCAATATCATAATAATATATACTTTTTGTTCATTTGGTATCATGTATTTATGAACTCTTATGTATATGTGAACTCGAGAGTCTAAATTTGAATTTCTCTTGAATTTAAGAGACTTGTGTTCTTATATGTATGTTCAATGCTCTCTACGAATCGAATATGCTTATAGTCATGGATTTTGTTTTTAAACATTTTTCACTAAAAATGTCCAACATTGACATGTTTTCCACAAAATACTATCATTGATTTCAATGATATCGTCTAATTTGAGTTTACACATGAACCAAGGCATACATTATATATTTTCAAATAATGTACGTCAACTTAATTACACAAATAAATATATGTTTAGTAAACTTTAGCTTTATGAAAGTGGATATAATATCTCCACTTATTAATGCACTATCAATGTAGATGTTTAGGATTTAACAAATAACTATGTAGATGTTTAGGATTTAAGATATAGGTATTGCATAATACGTTATTGGTTTTCAGACGTCTAAGAGTTATATGTGTTCTTTGATTACTTCTTTGATTACTTCTTAACAAAATAAATAAAAAACGAAACCAAGAAAATATATAGATCATTAAATTGGATAAAAAAATATATGTTATAAATCATTGAATTGGATAAAAAATTATGTGTTTCTAGGAAATTTTGTGTTGGCTAATTTACAACTTAAGCAAACTCTATGTTGCACATATGTTGTGTATTTTATGTTGTTTCCATGTCTCCTTTAGGTCGAGAAAATAAATACTTACTATCTAAATGTCAAAAAAATTCTTACTACCTAAATGTCAAAAAAAATTGACAAATGTAATGCATACAACTTCATAGTATAATTTAGACTATAATGTTATGTGTTTGGTACATTGCTCCCCACTACGGATGAACACCTCCATTTCCATGTCAACAACCCTTGGTAATGTATATGAATCTATGTAATGAATCAACTCCTAAATAGATAAAAATAAAAAATAAAAGCATTTTTGTTTCATATCAACTTTAGAGCACGACACCTTTAACTTGGAGATCACCCTTCATAAAATTGAAAAAAGTACAAATAAAATTCAAAAATATTACAACCAGATCAAATAAGCACACACATCAACAAAGAAGTATCCATAGCTAATATGTACACATAGCAAGAAAGAGGTTTTTCTCATTAAGAATGAATGATTGCCACCCTTTTTTTGTTTTATAAATAATGTACAAACATAAAAATAGTGTTTCCCCTAAAATCAAGAATACAATTGGGAAACGAATCTGCATCTAATACACAAGAGTGTAATTGAGATATTTATTTACACGTTCCACATATAACTGGAAATTCCTAGCTACACAAATAATGTAACTAACAATATCATAGCAATCTCTCACTTGACATTTTAAACCAACCATGCTGCACACACATTAACAAAGAAGCAACCTTGGAAAATAAGTATACACAACAACAAATAATTTTTTTCCCAATAGGGACGAATTATTGTCACCTTGTTGTTTTTAAATGTACAAATATAAAATAATGTTTCCCTTAAAATAAAGAATACAATTGGGAAACAACTATGCTTATAAAACACATAATGTAACTCAAAGATATATGTCCACATTCCACATACAAATGGAAACTACCAGCATAGATCCATCCTAACTCTGGATCTATCATGCACCGATAGGGGTCAAATCCCTCACAGTACAAATTTTTTTAGAGTACAAAAACTTTAGGTAAGATGTGCACCTCGGGGGATTTGATCCCTATCAATGCATGATATATCTACAGTTAATATGGATCTATGCTAGTGATCAAAATATATTATATTAAATCATAAAATATGAATTCCAATACAGTTATAAAAAAACATGTAAATTGCAAAGAGGTAAAGATAGACAAATTCGATAACACCCATATCAAGTAATTAATTGGACATAGCCAAACTTGCATTGGTTGAAATCTATACCATTTGGTAACTTAAATAATATCGTAGAGCAAGAAGTATCCAAGTTTCATTATTTTTTTTAGTTTTAATTAATTGAAATATATATCTCTTCGTTTCAAACTTTAAGTTAGGAATGACATTGTAATCTTTTTGTGCTTAATATTTTTTTAGTATTTTATTAAAGTGTCATGCGTCAACTCTAGGTTGAGCACAAATTACACTTCTCCTTCATAATGGGTTGAAGAAAGAGCCTCTTGACACAACTAGATACACAAGCTATGCAATTTGATAATATCCTAGCAATCTCTCACTTGATAATTAATCAACCAAGGTTGAATCCCCACCTTGCCCTACACCAAGCAAATTTCCTTCCATCCAAATTGTCTTTGTTAAATAATTTGTTGCATTATCATGAATCCTAACCTTGAGTATAGTTACCTTATTGGTCTCCAACGCCTCTCAAACGTAGTGGAATTTCACCATAATATGCTTTGTTCATAGAAGAAACTTGGGATCTTTTCCAACTAAATTGCACTCTAATTGTCACAACAAAGAGGCATGCCTCCCTATTCAAGTCCAATATCTTTGTATAATTTTTCCAATGAAACATATTCTTTGGAAGACTTTAAATCTACAATATACCCTGCATCAATATTGGAATGGGAAACCACTTATTTCTTCTTAGTCGTCCAACTCCAACTCCTTCAAACAATGTAAATATATGCACGCTATTGAATTTAAAATTGTCCACACAACCTTCCCAATCAACATCAGTAAACCCATGCATCTCAATCTTCTTTCTTCCATCTCTTTAATAGAAAATAATGTAATCATTAGCTCCACAAGTACTTAAATATCCTTTTAACAACTATCCAACGATCCCTCCTTATATTTTCCAAGTACCTTCTTACAACTCCCACTGCATGTACAATAGTTTAGCTTTTGAACACTATTGCATACATAAAGCTTCCAATTACCAACCGCACTAGCACATGGCACTTTTTCCATCTCCTCTTCCTCTTATTTTCTCTTAGTACTCATGTAAGTTGACAAGCACACTCCCAATTGAGATCAGAGTGCAATTTGGTTTACATTCTATCCTAAATAGATAATGTATGTTTTCCACATGCTTTCTTTGTATGATATGCAACTCCCCATTTCAGGTATTTCTCTTCACCTCAACTCCCAAACAATAGTGAAACTCACCTATGTCCTCCATGTCAAACTCATGTGACAACTAGGACTTAGTATCCTTGACTAACAACTTACAATCACTGATTGAAATAAGATCATCAACATACAACACCAAATTAATGAAGTTATTTCCTTGTTTCCTAAAGTAAACAAAATGGTTCATTTCACTGCTTACAAATCCTTGATCCAAAACATATTTCTCAAATTGTTTGTATCATTATCTTGGGGACCGCTTCAATCCATTCACTGATCTCTTCAACCAACACACCATGTCCTCTCTCCCTTCTATAAAAAAAATCATTTTAGTTACTTCATGAATATTTCTTCTTTATGCTTGCCATGAAGAAAAGCTGTCTTCATGTTTCATTTGGACATAATGAGGTTTACAATCCCTTGGATCCTATGGTATCCAACTTGTCTCATTATCTTGGAAATTATGCCTCTTTAATGCTTTTCAAAATTACCAAATAACATTTATGACATACACTGAGAAATGTCCTTGGAGGATGAGCTTACTATGCTTGTTTCATTCGTGGCGTTGGCTTATGCAATAAAATGGAAGGTTCTTGCACTTTCTTGGCCTCTAAGACAACTACATGTAACTTGGACAATGTCTCCTCCTTCACTACCAATTCTTAATATTACTAATCCATCATCTAAGTGAACCTTTGTTCATGCTAGTAATCAAATTATATAACTTTTTCTCCCAATTGCAAAAGATGATATTGGCTCTTAAAAATAACCATGTCTTAAAAAAACTAATAAATTGTACTTATAGTGATTTTCTCTCTACAGCAAAACCCTTGAATCAAGAAATTTTGCACTGGTAAGTATTTTCATCTGAATTCCTTAGTTGAAGTTGCCCCAGTGGCCATGGATCCTTTGGAACCTATAGATCCATATATACACAACCTTTTGGATGCATCATTTCATCATTTGACATAAGAACATATGGTAGCTACCTCGTCTTAGGGTGTGTCTGGTCATTTTGTGAAGAGGACGATTGCACCAGAAATTAGGATTACTTTTGCTTCAGTGAAAATGAAATCCCTAGGATTATCAAAGATGGGGTTGGTGGGACTAGTTACTGGGATCTTTCCTTCTCCAAGGGCCATGGAAGTCTAGTTGAACAAGACTTGGTATTCATTATTGATGAGAAGAATGCAGTGTCAATTCTATGGAAGGGGATACTATGAATTCCTCTTTGAGTTTAAATTTGATCAAGATCTAATGTTTTGAAATGGTCGATACTTCATGGGTCCATGAGCTGTGTATCTAAATAGTTGGAATATTTCATTTGATCCTGAAAACATATATTTCCTTAGTTGTCCCAGTATGGGTAAAATTACCTCACCTTTCTCTGCACTATTGGTCTGATGAAGTTTTGGCATCCATAAGAGACGCATTAGGAGGATATAGACCTAAATATCATGTGTTTTCATGTGCTCGAATTTGTGTGGAGGTGGACTCGATAAGGAACTTCCAAAGCTGGTAAATCTTATTATGGATAGTTGGTCACATGTGCAAAAATTGGATTATGATCAACTACCTTTCAAATGTAATAAATGTCATGAATATGATCATTTTGCAAGAGATTGTCCGCGAAATGTGGCGGAGTCTGAAATTGAACAAGTAAAGGAATGACAATGGGTTACAAAAAAAGGAAAAAACTAGATATGCTCAATCAATACAAATCCATTAGCGCCCTCAATATCAAATTAGTTTCAATCATCAGCCAATGCAAGAGACACTAAAGGATAGATAGAGAAAATAGGAAAGATTGGCCAAGATCATATCCAACCAACCACTCAAACAATCATGGAAGAGCTAGGGGTGGAAGAATATATCCCCATTTTACCTTCACAACCAATCATAGAAATTAACACACGCTTGACTAGTGAACAAATAGATTCTAAAGATGTTGAGGATAAGCAATCCATGCAACAAACTCTTGATGAATCCTTAGAAGAAACGGAAGAAGAAATATCACTGTGTAAAAAATCAGGTATAATATCAAGACAGAAACTTAGATAAGATGAAGCTTATAGATAAAAGCAGTTGGGTAAGTAGGAATCCCTCGACGTGCTTATCAAAAGAACAACATTGTGTAAGGAAGGGAAAAAAGTGGAAGTGGGAAGCAAATACGGAACACTTTAAAAAAATAATGAACATTGTCTCTTGGAACTATAGAGGTTTATGAGGAATGTAGAAAGTGGAAGAAACTTGAAATATTATCTACAAAGAATGTCTCTCAATTCTTTTACTCTAGGAAACAAAAATGAAAGCCATTGAATTAATTCAAGTATTCAACAAAAATAGAAAAAATGGTGAAGGTATTGCAGTGAAGTCTCTAGGGTCCTTAGGTGGATTGGTTGTCTACTGGGACAGGAATACATTCTCCATTAGATAGAAAAAAGAAAATAGTAATTGGGTTATAGTGGATATGGAAATTATTGGTACACAATCAAATTTAAAAATATGTAATGTACCTGGGCCATTACTGTATAATCATAAGCAAGAATTTTGGAGATATTTAAACACTCTTAGTGATTGTCAATGTAGTATTTTAGCTGGGAAATTCAATGTGACTATTTCTCACATAGAAATAAGAGGAGGTGAATCTTTGGTAAGAGATCATTTTGGTGAAAATCTAGAGGAGTTGATTACAAATTTTGATTTGGTGGACATAAATCCAAAGAAAGGAACATTTATTTGGACCAATAGGAGTTGGTCCAGGGTGCATCGCACCTAGGTTGGAAAATTTTATTGTTCATAGTTATCTTCTCTAAACAGGATATTTGATGCACGTTCAAATTCTTTCGAATACAACCTCGGATCACAAACCAATTATGTTGACTCCCGAGGATTTGGAAAATCAAGGTCCTGTTCCTTTTCAATTTAATCCAATGTGGTTAAAACAAGAATAAGTTCATCATATTATTGAAATCACATGGATCATATATGTGGAAGGTTACCCATCATTTTAATCAGAATCAAAGCTTCATATTATAAAATCAAAATTAAAATCATGGGCTAAAAAATATTATTGATCCCCTCAAAAAGAATGTGAAACTTTACGGTACAATTTAAGTACTTTTTAGGTGCAGATGGAAATGGTGGAAGTAACGCATGAACATATTCATAAAGAAAAATATATTAGTACAAAAATTAATGAAACCTATATGCAATAAGAAGATACATTGATGTTAAAATATCGTGCAATTTGCTCACATGCAGGTGACATAAATACTTCCTATTTTTAAATCTAGAAAAAAACATAGATTAAACAAGAATAATATCTAAGAAATTCAAATGACGAAGGATTAAAAATTTCTAGTTGTGTTGATATTTGGTAGTAAGCTTTTTGTCATTTCAAAAAATTGTACACATAATAAGGGATTGCAAATGCAATAACAAGGCAAGCAATGTTGGAAAATGTGTCATCTTTGGTCATGGAAGCTAAGAATAAAATGTTAAATAGCTATATTTGTGAATTAGAAGTGCTAGCATCGGTAAGAGGAATATGTCCGAACAAGTCATCAAGACCTGATGGTTTTACTATCCACTTTCACTAAGCCTCTTATACCATTATAAAGAAAGATATTTGTATAATGTTAAATTGGACTAAAGGTGGAGAGAAGATTGGAGAGGCCATGAATTCTGCATTCTTTCTTTGAACCCTAAAGAAGATCGGTCTATATATTTAGCTAGATTTAGGTCAATTTCCTTAACTATTTATTCCTATAATATATTAACCAAAACTGTCACATGCCCCAATTTTGAAAAATTATATTATCTTATTTTGATTTTATTCCAAAACATTATGTTAAATTTAATGCTAAGTTGTAACTGATGACTCAGCAGTGTCAAGGATGTGGAATGTAATTCTGAATATTTTAATTTTAAATAAATAAAAGTGGAGACAACAGCTTGGGAGAGCTATTAAAAAGAGTGTTACTGGTCAAGTTGGTGGAGGAGACAAAGTGGAGAGAAAATAGACAAGTGGCAGCATCCTCAAACACTTCCTATGTTGCAGATGGAAACCTCCCTACATTTGGGGTCATGATCCCCCAAGAAAGTGGGATCAGAGCAGGTGGCCCAATTAATGACAACTAACCCAAAAATACCTAATCAATCTTAATAAAAAATCCCATTGAAGAGAGCTGAGGCTGCTCATTCCAGGAGAAGAATCATTCAGGTGAATGCACTTCAAGGAATTCATTGGGAAGGGAAAATTTTGAGGAAGGTGTTTGAGGGGTAAACTGTAGGAAAGTGATCTAGTACAGCTTTGCAGCTGAAAGATCTTATTGCAGTGTGCAGAGTTGGTATTGAGTCTTTGGACTAGTACTTTGTTGTTTGCTCCACCTAGTTCCAGCCAGGAATACCAGAACAGGCTCGGGGGTCATGAGAAGTCGTTGTTTGAGCACTCTCCGAGATTTGGTAGGGAGGAATGGCCTCCCATTGCTGTTGTCATCCATGTTTAAAAACAAGGTCCGTTATCTTTTAATTTCTGAGTTAAAGTTTATATCTGTGTGTGAACAAATAATGAATGATTATATGTTATGCTGTAAACTATTAAGTTTGAAAACTCCTAGTTGTTTTAATGTTGAATCTGTTATTTGATGAAAAATAAATCCTACCTGTGTTTTTCCCCATCTGGAGTAATCCAGATCGTACTCTAGCACAGGTAGTGTGTTTAAATGAATGAAGTATGATAGGAATATGAAATGAATAGATAGTAATTGTTTTCTTTCAGTATATAGTTTTCTTTCCAGAAAGAACATTAATATGTTTCATAGAGTTATTGTTAGAACTACACTGAGTATTTAGAATATCAGAAAAGAAACAGAATCTTATCATTTACTAACAGTAGTATGTCCAAGTATGTAATTCATTCTTCTAAATAGTATCTACTTCTATAAACTATACATTTATACTGAAATAGAAGAACTAGTATTATCAGTTGAATGTTTATTATTTATGTTGAGTAAAGATGTAAAAATAATTTTGCTAGTTTATTTCTTTCCAATAGTATTAACTAATTTACCTGCAACTATCTGGACTCTAAATAAGAATTGGATAACACTTATAGAATTCTTTTCTTAGTATTAATAACTATAGACAGTAGTAACCTATGTATATAATATTATTAATAAAGAACCGTTCTTACACTTACAGACAAATTAGATGTAAGGAGTATTAACAGGATAAAATTTCTTATTCCTTTCACCAAGTTTACAAAAATAATCTTATTAAATAAACTCAATTATTATAGACTATTCTCAGTCTTATTTAATAATATATATAATTACAAACATAAACTTAAGAGAATACAATAATCATAGATGATAATATTATTAATACAAATAATAATATTATTAACAATAAACAGTAATGTTTATAAATTAGAAATTCTCTAAAACAAATTGAAGTAATATTGTGACAGAATCGAATTAATAAAATAACAAATACAGAAATTATTTCTTTATAAAAGTTAAATAGGATAAACCTAGCTCGTATTATGAGCATAATCTATCTATATTCTTATATACTCTAGTAACCTAGGTTAGACCATAAGTTAGCTCTTTTTAAAACTATTAAAGAATCAATTAAATTCATTTCACAGAAAATAAATACAATACTGAATAATATAAACTAAATGTATACATCTAAAAGAAACGGTGTCTTTTTATTTTACTAACAGGGTGTACCTATGAAATCGAAAGATAGGGTTAAAACCCTTATATTTATTACAAGAACAAATAGCAAAACAATGAACTAATAAATGAAATTCATTTAATTATGTAACCATTAATAACCAGGTTAATATAATTTACTCACAGTCCTTTAAGGACAAATAAAAAGATAGTAATTATTATAAACTGGAATAATCCATTTCAAACAAGGGTTTCCATAGGATAAACCCTAAATTATAACTCCAAATAAAAACAAGCAAAATTTAAGTTACAGCCGTAAGTTTCAGTTTCAAAACTTTAATTATAAACCCTTACAGAGTATTCATACAAAGTATAAAACTTCATTTACATTCAAGAAGGGTAAAACCCTAATATTACATAGAGTATAATTTAGAAATCTGTTAAACCAAAACGAGTTTAAAGATAGCACTGTCATTTCAAAAACTACTAACTTAAACAGGCCATAAGCATTCATCAAACTATCTATGGTGCTCAGTTAAACCGAGTCTACCCATCGACTAGCGAGGGTTTGATTCTAGATATGACAATAATAACCTGTAAAAACAACAGTATAACTCATGGCAAGTCGAAGGAGGTTTTTTCCAAACCCTGGGTGATTGCATTGACCACCCTGATGCAAGTAGGGTGAAAATCCAACACATGAACCATGGGGCTTACCCGAAAATGAACCACGAGCCACAGACTTCATTGATGACTGTCTATTTACTCATTGTAAAAGCTTTATAGTGGCGAGCACCTGCAAGCAAGGTAATAAACCACTATCAATTAACAAATACCTATACAAACCATAGTAACAACAAAGTATTTGCAGCGAAGAAATTGAACTATGAGTTTAATATTTTACATGTAAATGAAAATGTCGAACAGCCTCATCGAAGCATAGTCACCTATAGGCTATGAAAATGAAGACCCCAAACAACCTGCAAGGTAAAAACCTCACACAATAGCAATCCACGAGGTCTGCTAAGAAAACTGGAACAGACTGTAAGTCACAGGGATAATGGAAGGAGAATATCACTGACAGCAGATCAATAGAGCCAACTATCTCCACAAGTTGCAGACCGAGAACCAAGCCATTGGGAATGGCTTCTAAAACCATGCACTAGTGACAAACGCAGCATGGAACCAAGTCACAAGACAACCAGAGCAAGGAAGACTGACGGTCGCCATGGAAGCCAAACAAAGCATCCTCAAGGGCTAGTGCAAACTGCAGGATGGAAATGATAAGGGTTAGGTTACTGTAGTGTTATATATCTCCCACATGTGGTTAGGAGACGATCACATGGTCAGATATTTAAAACATACAAAGTGGGTCGTGTTCTTTAGTGCCTGCGTAAAAACAAAATCCAATTATTAAAATCATTGGAGCAAGATTTAAACTATGATGTCAACCCAATAATTTTGCCATGCAAATCGATAATCATATGCTCCTTATTATATGTTAGTATAGTGACAAGGATATCAACGTTATGGTTATGTTGACCTAGATTATAGAAACACTTTAAAACCTTGGTAAAATCCCAATTTTGTTTATGCAATAAACTCATTTCACCATTAACCATAGAACTTATATATTATAACTTCACAATTGCGATTGGAAGGGTTGCATTTCTTTCTCTAAACATTGTCTTTATTATAAGATAGAAATCAAATAATTTAAGTCTTTACTATAGTTAAGAGATCAAATGTTTGGATGGGAGAGATCATGCTAATCACCAATCAACTATAGTTCATTTTGTACCAAGATTATAGTTTATAATGGTAAATCTCCTATACAAAGGCTTTATAAGTTATAAATTATTAAATGGCATAATGTAATAGTGGAGAGGATTATAAACTCTAGTTTAAAATACGTTTATGATCACAAACTAATTATAGACTGAATGTCTATCAAACAAATAGATTATGCATGTCTATAAGACTTACATGAATTAATAACTTAAATAGTATCAGAACTTTGAAGTAGTACAAAACTGAATGTAAGAACACTATTATGAAATTATGTTACATAGTTCAAAGCGACAATACTTTGATGGATTTTGGGTTATGACTCAACTTGGTTCTTATTCTCAATTTACTACGTCTAGTGGATAGTAAAGTAGTTATAGAACTAAACATGATAACTGAATAGGAATGACCCTATTGAATCTAGAAATGACTAGAACCATAGGGTTTGACATGAAAATAAAATATAGGTAACCATGATCTTATGTAGGAAGGCATGATGGTTTGTAGTTTGCACAATCAAATTTATACTGTCCAAAGGTTAACAAGCTGTAAGTTATCTTGCAGAAGCAAAATATGGGTCAATGATTACACAAACAAGATAATGTACTATTGCATAAATACTGACAAAAACAATCATTATAATATTACAAATTATATAGACTAAAGTAGAAATAATTTGTAACTGAGATTCTAATGCTTAGAGTCGCAAACATATCTTACTGTCGTTACTTACTTCTGAACATGATTACAAGAAAAACTGAAGGAATCCAAATGATTTTACCTCACAGAAACCGGTTAAAGTTTAGCAGCTTAATTACTAAGCTTTTTAATTGAAAATAAATATTGTTGGATACTTTAAAGAATTTTTATTACGTGCTTGATCGATCATACTTGTAAAAACCTATAAGAACCAGTAATCATCTGTGTTAGCATGATTCCTAAGTAAGCCCCGGATTCAAATGTAGATTCCACCTACTTGACATGAAAAGACTCATCAGTAAACTGAAGTAAAAACATTACGCAAGAAGACTTTAATCTTGTTACAAAAAAAAAAAAAAATATTGAGTTAATATAATTAAGGTTTAATGAAATTGATTACTTGACTGTTCCTTTATTGCAAACTGTTAGCTGTTAGTAGACCGCAAGTTTTAGCATTTATTGTTATCTCAAAATTTTACATTTTTGTGAAAATTTGGGGTTTTGACATGTGGTATCAGAGCACAAGATTCAAACACTAGGCCTTGATGAAATCCAACTAGCTTTCATAAAATAGTAAATTAAATTATTATGCTGACGTATTTAATTTTCAAATGTTATTCAACAGAGAATTGTTTTTCTTAATTTTAACAGGCAGGTATGGAAAGGCTGGAAGAGTATGCAGAGGAGGAGTCTCCAGATACTGAAACAGAAAATTTACCAAGAGATCCTATACCAGAGGATTTAACTACCAATTCCTCGGTATTGTTACAAACTGTAAAAGACTTAAAAACTGAAATGGAGTCTGTAAAGCCAGAGAATGAAAGGATTATGAGGGCTCAAGAAGAGCTAAATCAGATCCTAATTAAAAAGTTTCAAACTGAGGGTAGGGGTAGAAGGTCAGAATCTGAAGATGCCAGTCATCAACGAAAATCTAAAAAGATGAAACATACAAAAATTGAAAGTAGTTCATCTTCTGAAGTATTTGGTGAACAAAAAAATTACCATACTACTAGTGACAGTAGTGATGATAATCTGTACACTAAAAAGAGGAAATACAAGCCTTATGAGGAAATCTCTAGGGAATTCAAAAAGATAAAACCACCAACCTTTAAAGAAGAGACTGAGAAGGGGGAGGAAGCTGAATCCTAGTTATCTGGGATGAAGAAGTACTTCCAAATATATAATTATTATAACCAGTTAAAGGCTAGGATGGCTATATATAACCTCTCAGGAAAGGCTGACATTTGGTGGCAGGACTTGAAGAGAGTTAAGGGTATAAAAGAGAAAGAAGTTAACTGGAGTACCTTTAAAAGGTATTTCAAAAATAAATTCCTGTCTGAGCAGTATTATGAGGAGAGAGCTAAAGATTTTTATGAACTAAAGTTAGGTTCGATGACAATGAAGGATCTAAACAACAAGTTCTTAAGTCTACTTAGGTATGTACACTACCTTGTAGATGAGAAACCAAAGGTACAGTGATTCCTTAGTTGTCTACCTTATCATATTAAAGATAGAATTGAATATGATAACCCAAAGACCTTGGAGGAAGCTATGAGAAAGGCTAACTTTTGTTTTGAGTAGAATTGAAAGAAAGAAAGCTTGGCCAACTGGAAGGCTAAGAAAAATAATAATCAGTTTGAACAAAAGAAGAAAGATTTTGTGCCTAACAGAAACTTTAAGAACAATAAGGCCAAAATTTATTCCAATAACAAGAATTTCCAAGGAGATAGGAATAATACACCCAACAATCAGAATAATTCTAAAGGTAAGGAAACTGCAAATAATCATGGAAACTTTACCAAGAATTTTGAGCATAAAGAGCCTGTCAAGTGCTGGGAGTGTAATGGCCCACACTATGCTTCAGTCTGTCCAAACCGGAAGAAGACTGTTGGCAATATTCATACTATACATGAGGAGATGACCATTGGGGAACTAGAAAGGAGTATGCCTAGAATCAACGTAGCCTTGGAGAATCGACAAGCTGAATATCAGACTTCCATGGTGGAAGTAGAAGGTATGATAAATCAGACCCCTATAACTATTTTGATTGATCCAAGAGCTAGTCTCAGTTATATTGCACCTCAGATAATAGAAAAATGTAAGTTATTTGTTGATAAGTTTGAAAATTCATGGTTAGTTCAGTTAGCCACTGGTGCTAAAAGAAAAGTAACTTGTTTTGTGAAAGAATGTGCATTAGTTATAGATAAATTTGAAACTGTTGTTAAACTTAATGTTTTGCCACTTGGTTCTTATGATTTGCTGATTGGTATGGACTGGTTAGAATAACATAGAGTAATTCTAAACTGTTATGATAAAACTTTCACATGTTTAAGCAATGATTAAAAACCAGTAAGTGTTAAAGGAATTCCTAGAAAAACTACTGTAAGGCAAATTTATGCTTTAAAACTTAAAAGCATAGTTAGAAAGGGATGTAAAGCTTACGCAGTAACAATTATTGATGAGGAAGGTAAAATTAAACAGATAAGTTAAAAGTGGAAGACATCCCAGTCTTAAAAGAATATGTTGATGTATTCCTAGAAGAAATTCTGGGATTACCTCTGAAAAGGGAATTGGATTTCACCATCGAGCTGGTACCGAGTGCAGTACCTAGCTCAAAGGCCCCTTATCGGATGAGCATATTGGAACTCAATGAATTAAAATTGCAATTAAAAGAGTTAATTGATAAAAAGTATATTCGACCAAGTGTGTCTCCCTGGGGGGAACCTATCATCTTCGTCAAGAAGAAGGACGAAACTATGCAACTTTGCATAGATTACCGTCAGTTAAACAAGATGACCATCAAAAATCGATATCTGTTGCCCCACATAGATGATCTGTTTGATCAACTACGTGGAGCCATGGTGTTTTCAAAAATAGATTTAAGGTTTGGATATCATCAAGTGAGGATTAAAGATGAAGACATCTTTAAGATAGCTTTCAGAACAAGATATGGTCATTACGAATTTGTCATAATGCCATTCGGGCTTACTAATGCCCCAGCTATCTTTATGTGTTTAATGAACAACATAATGCATAAGTATTTAAATAAATTTGTGGTCATGTTTATCGGTGACATTCTAATCTATTCAAAAACTGAAGAAGAACATAAAGATCATCTAAAAATTGTTTTGCAAGAGTTGCGAGAACATCAACTCTTCGCAAAGTTTAGTAAGTGTGATTTATTTAAGGATAAGATTCAGTGTTTAGGTCACGTAGTGACCAAGGAAGAAATTTTCGTAGATCCTAAAAGATACGGGCAATCGAAGATGTTAGAATAATCCGTCGGGATTATTGTAAATAAATAATAAATAGGAATATGAATAGATAGGAAGGTGAAAAGGTTGGTTCTCAACCGCCATTGTAATGTATAAATATTTGCTTTGGTAAGGGAATAATATTGATCAGGAGTTATTACCAACAAGTGGTATCAGAGCAGGGTTTTCTGCCATAACTCCTGCTGCATTTCTGCCCATTACTAGCATTCTGCTTGCCAGTCCATTTCCAGACGGCTCCATCAGTCTGCCAGTGGAGTCACATGCATTGTCTGCTTCATGATTAAGTTTGTGTGCTCAGGAAACCCTAATCTAGATGCGTTTTGTATGTGTATTATTCTGTAGAGGAAACCCTAATGACTTGAGCGTTTTGTATGTGTATCCTGCGTAGAGTTACCTGAGATGCTACCTCTCATATCACTGCGAGTTACCTAACCCTAATGCTAATTTGTAATCAGGCTCTCTTCCTCCAGTTTTGTGCTACGATATTGTGGCAATACTTCTCCTCCATGTACTGCGTTGAAGCTGAACACTGCTAAGAATTGTTGCTGCGACCTGGAGACTGCCTGGTGCGGTGAGCGTGGAGACTCTATGATGTGTTGTATGCCTGCGTTGAAAACTGGTGCCTGGGTTTTCTCCTTTCGACCTGAAACTGTGTGCTGGAGAGATTGTGCAGTGAAGATTCATGCCTGCTATCTACATTTGGTCGTGAAGATTGCTATGTGGAGATGTGAAGGCTGTACGTGGAGCCTGCATCTATTTTTTGTGCTGCGACCTGCCTGGAGGAGACTGCGTGGAGGAGACCGATGTGAAGCTTGAGCCTGAGAATCGTTGAAGTGTTGATAGACTTCGTGAAGACTGAAGAATGCGTTGATAGACTGCTGTGAGCTGCGACCTGTTACACCCACTCATGAGTTTATAATCAGAGCTGCGATTTCATCTGAAGACTGATATATATTGATATATATATTGTGACTCATATATTTTTGAGATAGTTGTGTTTTAAGCTAGCTATATAATACTGTGTTGAGTTTATATCTGCGTGGACTGATTTGCTTTGAGTAATATATGTATCCTACATATGTTGAGCATGGACTGCATCATGCGTTGGAGATGGTGTCATTGCTATGTTGAAGGCTGATGCTTTGAAGATTGAGTGCTGAAGATTGCTTGAAGGCTGCGTCTTGAAGACTGCATAATCTTTTATGCTGAAGACTGCTCCTACGTGGAGACCTGCGTAGAGAGTGCCTGCGTGAATGCTGGCTGGGTGGAGCTGTGTGGAGACCTGCGTGGAAACCTGTGTGAAGATTGAAGCTGCGATTTGAGATTTGAAGCGTCGTTGCCGGGGAACCCTAATTTTCTGAAGTGAACCCTAATTTTCTTGCAAAGTCTGGATTGTGTTGTGCTATTTATCGTTCTGTTGAGCGCCATGGCTGGGAAGTTTAGTATAAATTAAAGTATTGAACTTCATATATATTGTGTAATCCATGCTTATGCATCGTATTTCTAATAGATAAGTCGTGATTAGGCATAAATATCAGCTAAATTCTTGACTTGACTGTGTCCATATGAGACAGCCCACTCTTACTGATCTTCATGAAGCTGCCTTCTTGAGAAAAGCTCTGAATAGAAATTAAATGATATGGGAACCAATTGCATTGATTATTTTTCACAGGCGATAGGCTATTGTGAAGTTTTGAAAATGGTCATTATTCATGAGAAGTGAAAGTGTCTGCTCATTAACGGCCAATTAAGTATTGTTTGAATATAGAGTCACATCATATTTATGAAAAGATTTATGAAACTGGCATACAAAAACCCTAGTCTATATGCGTTGAGTATATGCTACCTATTAAAGAGGCTCGTGGTTGTTGTATGAACCTGAGCATGAGCTCGTGGTTGTTGCTGATATGTGCTACTACGTGACTGCATGTATGCTGCGTTGAAGATTGAGTGGTGTCTTCTTAGAGGTTGAAGCTAAAGGCAGCGTCCGCTTAAGGAATTTTGTGTGAGAGACAATCTCAGAAAAAATCTTCAATTGAAAACTGACTGATATATTGAAGATTATATATATACTGAGACTGATATATTGCATTGTGATACTGAGACTAATATATTGCATAATGGCTGATATATTTTGAAGAAGCTTGTGTATGCTCACCTGAAGCTTGCATTGTATTCACCTTGGCAGAGACTGTAGACCTGCAAGGTTATTATTTTTTTTCTATTTCTCTTTGTCATATCAATTTTATTATTGTAAACTAACAGTTGTAAAGATGCACTCTTTGGCATCTAGTATTGGTGCTGACCTAGCTGGCAAAGACCAATCCAAAGACCCTTCCAAGGGAGATTGCAGCAAAAGAGGACGAGGAAGAATAAATTTCAGAGGCAGAGGGGGCAGAAGCAAAAGATCAGATTTGCAGTGCAAGCATTGTGGAAAGACTGGGCACACATCAGATCAGTGTTGGGCTTCATGGGCTTCCATCAAAGACAAGCACAACCAGAAGAAAGATGACCAAGATGCTAGTAAATCTTCTGATTCTTGTATTGTTGCACATTGTAATCTTGGATTTAATGAAATGACTTCTCTCTCATCTTATAAAGATTGTTAGCTGCTTGATACTGGTGCAACATCACACATGACATTTAGAAAAGACTTTTTTGAAGAACTGAATGAAACAATAGATGGCATAGTTTACTTTGCAGATAAGTCTAGTATTAAACCAAAGGGAATGGGCACCATTCGACTGAAGATGCCTGGATTCCCTGATTTCTTGTTGAAGAACGTTCTCTATCTTCCAGAGTTACAGAGAAGCCTGCTGTCCTTGGTGGAGATTCTACAGCAAGGCCATTCCATCCACATGTTTGATGGAATCGTTGAAATAAGAAATTCCTCTGACAACCAAGTCATCATGACTGGATACAAATATGGAAAGCTGCTGAAGCTCAAGGGTTCATCCGCAAGATTTCAGAACTATCCCTACCTCTCTCAACATGGAGAAGGTAATATGTCATCTAGCTCATTGTGGCATGCAAGATTTGGTCATCTAAATTATAACAGTCTTCGTTTGTTGAGAAAGAATGGTGTATTTGGCTTGCCCACCATTCCTAAAGAGAAGAATAAATGTGATGCATGTATTTTAGGGAAACATAGTAAGCTGCCATTCCATGAATCTAATTTTAGAGCAAGTAGGAAATTAGAGTTAGTACATTCTGATTTGTGTGGCCCAATGCCAACTCCTTTAGAAAATGGGAACAAGTATTTTATGACATTTGTTGATGACTACTCAAGAATGTGCTGGACATACTGTTTAAAGACAAAATCAGAAGCATTTCAAACATTCAAA